>JZSA01003792.1:0-10577 GCA_000956155.1 Cotesia vestalis | reverse complement strand
TACTAGAGTGATTCCTCATCGCTTACAATCTGCTGCAGTGGTTTCTGTATTCGCGCATACCTAGTCAGAATTAATTATTGGAAATCAATTTCTTGCGGTCGACTCTCTTTCTAAATAGATATATAAATGTATGAATATGTAGGTTTGTACTGGATATAAATTTTTGTTATGTCAAAAAATTGTCATATTTTAGTATCAAGTGAAAAAAAATCAGATTTAAGATTGATTGGATAGATAAAAAATAAATTTTAAGCGTTTTTAGAAATTAAAAAAATTTTCTAGAAGTCCTAGAATGATTCTAGGAGTCCTAGAAACTATATGGAACTTTCTAGGAGTCATAAAATAATTTTAGGAGTCATAGAATCACTTTAGGAGTTATAGAAACATTCTAGAAAATTTTTCTAGGAGTCATAGAATAATTCTAGGAGTCATAGAAAAATTCTAGGAGTCTAAAAACTGTATTGGAACCTTCTAGGAGCCATAGAGAATTTTAAAAGTCTTAGAATAGATATATGAGTCATAAAAACATTCTAGAAATTCAATAAAGCCTCAGAAAAAATTTTTAGTAGTCATAGAATTTTCCAAAACTGTTCTAGGAGTCATAGAAGCCTCAATAAAACTTCATAGAATTTTTTTAAGGAATTCTAAGATTATTCTAAGAGTCATAAAAATTTTTTATGACTCCTAAAATTATTCTAGCAGTCATAGAATTTCGTATTAGGAGTTGAAAAATTTTTTTTTAATTAATAGAAGCATATAAGTATCGATTAGAGAAATTTAATTAAATTTTACCAATATATTTTATTTCCACCGAATGAGTAACAAGAAAGGGGAGTGCTTGAAAGTGACGAAGGATTCAGGGTGGAAATAAAGGGTAGGTGTATAGTAATACTACTGAAAGTGAACTCCTAAAATTAGTAATTGATTCTTACCATTTCAGAGCGTGGAAAGAGGGAGTTGAGGTAGAGAGCATTGCGCCACCAGAATTTTTCGCAAGTCACTTGGTCTATTATCACTGGGGAGAATACTGTTGTTGCCTGAGCTTGTTTTATCGCCAGCTCGTTTATTCCCAGTACAAATAAGTACGCGGGTGTTAACCTAAGACATAAATTTATCGGCAAGTTATTTAGGATCGTTAAATCATTGAATTAAAAACCAATAATTCTATAACATTCGACATCATTACATCATCTATTCCATCACTTGTGATTTTCACTTTTTTGTTAAAAAAATATTGATATCACATATGATATCATGATGTCAACTTTTCCATCACTTGACATCATGATGTCAACTTTTCCATCATTTGACATCATGATGTCAAAATTGAAATTACTCTAGTTTATTTTGTAGTTTTAAGATAAAAATACTAAAGAATTATTACCTGACAAATCTGTAGAGTACCATAATGAAAAATTTTGTAGTACTTGATCGTAAAAAATTATTGCTATCACTCTTGATAGCTCCCATTGATCGGTAAAACAGAATTGTCACTAAAAGACCACTGAAATAAAGTAAGAAAAATTTATCTAAGGTGAGTTGATTGTAAAAAATAGTTATTTACAAAGTTAAATAAAAATAAATTACCTAATAAAGAAAAAAGTGTCAACGGAAAAGGTAGCGTTGCTAATAGTCTGGAACATAAAATTCCTTTCAGTGACCGTGCGTAAGGTCTTGTTCTCTGAAATAACACGGTGAAAGGCGGAATTTAGACTTTCTAACGTTAAAACTCTGATAAATATTCTCATGTATTATATCTTGGTTATTTTGATTTTGATACTAATTTTGAGAATATGCAAATTACCGACCGATGGTATAAATAATTGAGTGAATAAATTAATAAACTAACCGGCAATTGAGAATACTTGTAGGTAAGTGTGGACCAGGATGACCCATCCTAGAGAAAGGACTCGTAGTCCATGAAGACAAGTCAAGTTGTCGCGGGCTGCGGGGTCAGTGGACAGAATTTTTGAGCCATTTTCTATTGGGCTGAATGATAAGAGACATTTCATCCAAAATCCTAAGAAATTATGAATATTAGGTTCATTTTTCCGGAAAAAATTCTATAGAAATGTTGTGTATGACATCATGACATCACAGAATTGCCCATATTATCTAATATTACGCAATGGTATGGAGAATGACATCATGATGTCATAATTTATATCCTGACATCACATATAGATCTATGACATCACTTTCTGAATCAAATATTACATCATGGTGCACAAAATGATGTAAACTTTTCCATCAAATGTTCCATCAAGATGTCAAAAATAATTTGATGTCATTATGACATCACTTTTTCAATCAGATGGAATTTTATGTCAAAAAACACACCTACTGTTTTGTAATTACATGTTGGAATCCATCGTATGTGACATCACGTCAATAGTGATGTCATATTGACATCAAGATGTCAACAGTGATGTCATGTTGACATCACGATGTCATATTGCCATCACGAAGTCATATTGCCATCACGAAGTCATATTGCCATCATGATGTCAACAGTGATGTCATATTGACATCACGATGTCAACAGTGATGTCATATTGACATCACGATGTCAACAGTGATGTCATATTGACATCACGATGTCAACAGTGATGTCATATTGACATCACGATGTCAACAGTGATGTCATATTGACATCACGATGTCAACAGTGATGTCATATTGACATCACGATGTCAACAGTGATGTCATATTGACATCACAATGTCAAAAATGACATCAAAAATAATTTTTTTAGTAAAAAATAAAAAAAAATTACCTTTTGTTTTACGATTTTTCTTATTAATATTATCATCAAGATGAAAATCCCGATGATTTTTAATTTTCCCAATATAATTTCTATTATCCTGTACAACAGTAATTTGTTGTTCGTCTGAAAAGTTTTTGTTTACATATGTCGAAGTACGTTCATTATTATTACTCCCCGGAGCTGTTGATTCAATGTCTGGGTCTTCTGTTAGCCGACGATAATCATATACTGTTGCTATTAACATTAGTAGCGCTATTACTCCGCCCACTCCTCTGAAAAGGACAAACAAACAATTACTATCAATAATTATTATAATGAGATATCAATTTCTCTACAAGCATTTTCTACAATAATTTTTTTTCAGCAAGTAGTTCTTGGTTTTGTCGCTAGGTGGCGATTTGGTACTTTTTTTCTCGCTTGCAGAAACTTTGAACGAAAATTATATAAATCACTTCTTACTTAATCGGCGATGTAAACTTTCCGACTTCGTGATTTTATAACATAATTTAATCGATTTTTTTTGGGCATCAAATGAAAGTTAACACTAAAATAATAAATAATGCACTTATTGCATAACATATAGAAAACATTCAACTGTAAAGACTCGTGCGCGTGAAAGTTCATTTATTGCATTCCACAATCCAAATAGTCGAAAAAAAAAAATTTGTAAAATTCCTCAATTGCATGCACTTTAATTAAAAAAAAAAAAAAGTTACTTTATAATTTTATTCAAGTGTGTCCGTGCGTGAAAAATCGATTCGTGATAACGCCTCGTGAATCTTTTTTTTTTCGGTGTTTACGCTAAAGGGAGGAAAACGAGAAGGGGGATGGTGCGGGTGAATAGAGACGTATGACAAGTATCATCCACAAAAGAGGGATTTAGACAGAAATTCAGACAGATCCGATTATGAAGAATTGTTTCACTAAAATATTTTATCGTATTAATATAAAAAGGATAGGAAATTTTTTTAACAAAAAAATTTTTATAGTCAGGACAATTTTTTTCGCTGAAAGCTTGTGGAAATTTATTCTATCTGGATTTATTGTAAAACCTCATGAAATATTCGTAACACTCAATTTTCTGAGTTTATTAAGTGTTTTTATTCATGAAAACAATTTTGTTTCATAATAAACAAGTTTCTGCAAGCGAGAAAAAAATCTACTTTTCGCCACCTAGTGGTGAAACTAAGGACTATTTAATCATTAATCGCCAAAAGAGTTTTTTTTAATCAGACTAAGATGAATAATAAAATACAATTTTTTCAACATTTTTGGGCCTTATCTTTGATTTTGGGCCTTATTTTCTATTTGGGCCTTGTAATATAGTTTGGGACTTATATTGAATCAACTTACATTTTTTTAATTAGATTGAACACTAAAAAATTTAATAAGGAACAAAAAAAATTTTTTTGGGCCCTATGTCTCATTTGTGGGCCTAGTGGGATAAATGGGCCTTAAACTGTCACATCTATTGCCCATTACCCCCTAATTCAATTTTGAAATAAATCCATCCTGGTTCAAAGTCTCTGCTAGCGAGAAAAAAATCCACCAAATCGCCGCCTAGCGGTAAAACCAAGAACTAACTAATTAAATTCTAAAATTACATCAGTAAAACACTCAAACATTAAAAGAAGCTTACTTAACTTCTCTGCGACTTCATAACAAACTAAATAACTCTTAAACTAATTAAACAAGTCCGACTTTCGTAATGAAATTAAAATGAAAATCATTTCCCCTTAACAAATTAAATTTACAGTGGGTATAATTTATTGCAACTAATTCATCTCCGTACAAAAAAATTGCGCAATAAATATTGTCTCCACATGCAACAAAATTGCAACATACTCTTAAGAAATAAATTACTTGCACTTACTAGGTCATATTTCACATACAATCATTAATAAATAATAATTATTATTGAAAGTCAATCACTTACCCAAGAATATATAACTTCGAATCATTCCAGACTGAGTAGTCGCTAGAGGGCACTGGTTTCACAGTAACAATTGTGATTTTTGGGCCATAGGGCCCGTGAGTCCCATTTCCGAGCCTTTCAACCCGTTCCACGCTTGTCCTTAACATCGAGCCTAAGGAAATTCGGTCGCAAGTTGCAGGTAAACATAGCCCTAAGAATATTTGACGAGTCTGAAAGTAACTGATGGTTAAAATTCTGATTTTGCACAAGGAAATTTGAGTCAAAAATGGATCTCAGCAACGGTTGGGAATTTTGATATGGTCAAAAGGACTTTTTTTGTCGGAAATGTGATTTCCTATTAATTTTATTTAAAACTTTTTTTTCTAAAATGCATACTTTACGAGATACAGCCATTTAAAAATGGTTTTTTTCAACGAAAACCCCCATGAGGAAATCAGATATATCGATATCTCCTAAACGGTTCATTTTTTTGGTATGGTCGTAAGGACCTTTTTTGTAGGGGATCAAAAATAAACTAGACTATACCTAAAACTTTTTTTTGTAAAACCAACTGTTTATGACTTGAAACAATTTGAAAAATTTTTTTGCATTTTTTTAAGAATTCTATCATTAAAATTATTATACATCAATTATCTCTTAAACGATTCATTTTTTTGGTATGGTCATAAGGATCTTTTTTAAAGAAAATCAAATTTTCTAAAGATTTTATTTGGAAGGTTTTTTTCTAAAACCAACCGTTGAGTCAAAAAATGTAAAAAAAGATATTTCTTACGGAAGGTTCAATATTCCGTGGAAATGACAACCCCATTCGTACAACATGAAACTTAATTAAATATGGCGGTAACTCGTCATTAGAAATAATTGGATTTATTGGACTGATACCATCCTCGTCAGTGGTATTTAATTCTTTGCAGAGGGAGCTGGAGCCGAGCCAGAATCCATTTCCAAAGTGAAACTGTGAATTGTATCGGCCGCTTGCGTCTAACACTGGAAACAATAATTAATAATTAAATGCAGGTCAACGTTTTAGAGGACGTTGATGAATAAAATATAATATGGAGACAATTCTTCAGGACAATTGTTAGACCGTTAATAACTTTTCGTAATAAGAGAAAATGTTGTTTCACTTGCTGGGCAACAATAATACTTGTATATTGGCAACACACATCCGAGGATTTAATAAATAACTAACGCTCGTGAATGTAACTCGACCACCGTGTCAGCCGGTGCATATATACACTTAGTATCCACTTTCTACTTCGTTATGCACTTTACATAACTGGCAATGAACCTTCGATCGAACTCTCATCTTCCATTTCGCTTTTTTCACAATTTCTTTTTACTTTTACATGGTTATTACTTTGGGCCTTATCATTAAATATTCAATCTTTTGAGTAGGTAGTTGTTATTTCACCGTCTGGGTCAAGAGATTTCATTATGAGGAAATTTTTACATTTTAGGCCTTATTGTGAAATTGGGCCTTAAATTGATTTGTGGTCATATTGATAAAATGGGTCTTAGTCTATTGTTTTAGAAAGTGTGATATATTGGTAAAATTGAGCCTTATTTGAAAATCAGGCCCTTTTTATATTGGGCCTTAAATTGAAAATGGGCCTTAGTAAAAAAAAATTGGGTCTCGTATTAAAGTTGGGACTTGTTGGTAGTTTTCAAATAAAATCTACTTCGATTTTGGGTCTCATATAAAATTGGGCCTGTTTTAAAAATGGGCCTTATTTCAAAATTTGGGACCTATTTATGACTTTCAACTCAAAATTGGTAATTTTTAATTCTGAGCCTTATTTGGGGGAGTTTTTAATGTAAATTTCGATTTTAGTCTTTAAAATTGGGCCCTATAAAATTTTTCTCCTAGTTTCAATAAAAATACCACACTAATGAAAACCTGATTACTAATTACTCTTACAAAACCTCCATCTGATTAGATACGCAATTAAAATGTCGCAATCTCACTTATCCCCACCACCGTAAAAAAATAAAAAAAATCTCACTAACTCTTAGCGGCCCAAAGTTTTCCATCCTTCAGCGAAGTGATGAACAATTCCATGTCTCTGAGACATTGGGGTGTCAATTTTCCCGGAATTCGGTGCCATCTCAATGGATCGTATATATCATTCAACCACTGAATACTGTTAGCGTTAAGCTCGAATTTGTCTTTAGAGAACTCAAGATCCAGATCACTGACACCATCAGTCTCATTTTTGTCATTGACAATCTTCAAATAAGTCTTCCAGTCAGATTCTGGATTATTTTTACTGAAAGCCAGCAGCCGATCTCTTAGAACTTCAGTTTTTTCATTATCACTTTTATCATCAACCTTAAGATCACTTGTAGATCTAAGTGTCGTAGATTTGGGCCTGCTGAGCCTTAGAATATTCGACTTTGGATCGTCAGACCCGGAAAAATTAACCAAAATTAAGACTAACAGGAACTTCAGGTTATGGGCCATGGTCACGAGGAATTGAAATATTTCGGAAAAAAACTTTTTGTACTCGCGAGTCACATTTTTTTTTAAAAAGCCTCAAGAGTTTAAGTCAACGGTTATTCACGCACTGAATCCAGCGAAACCGGCAAGATTTGTGGTGGTTACTCGTGAGTGGATATCCCTTTCTCCAAGTTATAAGTTACAAGTGAGTATAAATTGTTAATGCAATGGCATTTCCTTCTTGCAAGAGGCTAATGTCTGTTTAAATGGATTGTCGCAATAAGATTAACGAGTAGTTTATAAAATTATCATTTTTATTATAAGTTTCATAAGATTTTAATTATTATGTGTGAAAAAATTGTCTAATAAATTTTCGACAACACGGTTGACATCATGACATCACTTTTTCCATCACATAAAATTAATATTTTTAGTTTGACATCCCTAATATCATGATTTCATTTTTATTGACATCATTAATGCCATCATAACATCATTGTGATGTCGTATGACATCACTTATGCTATCATGATGTCATATGATTTTACTTTTACATCATGATGTCAAAATGATGTCACCTTGACATCATGATGGCATATGACATCACATTTTCCATCACATAGCATGAATATTTTTTAATATGACATCACTAATATCTTCATTTTATTTTTATTGACATCATAAATGCCATCATGACATCATTGATATCATTGTGATGTCGTTTGACATCATGATGGCATATGACATCATTTGACATCACTTATTCCATCATTTCCATCACCATAATGACATAAAAATAAAAATCTTTTAAAAACTCATCTATTTTAATAAAAATGGAATATATGTCAGAATATGTGTCGCGAGTACAGATAAGAGACATCATCAGATTATCCGACGCACCTCAACAATACATTTGACGTATATTAAACCCATGACATCGGACACGTTGACGCAAGTAATCTACTCGAGAGAAGAGAAGGACATCTAACCAGTAAACCACTTTAAACCGGTAAAAGCTTCTAGCTCCTTCATCCACTAACTGCTAAAAATGACACTCTTTATCCATCTATTCATATTTCTGTACCCAGTTTCCAATACGGCTACAAAAAAAACACACTCTTGCCGGTTTTTATTACGCAACAAAGCTTTCTATCCGCCACGGAAATCATTGATCTTGTAAATATATATTTTATATATAAACACGGAAGTAAACGATGTAATTTAAAAAAAAAAGGGGCAAAAGTTCAAAAAATTTAATTTTTCCCAGACTTATTAATTTATTTAGTTTTTAAATCACCGGAATGTTATACTCGCTTTTATCACGGAAGGGAAAGTTGATTTATCGATGACCAACTTTTTGTACTTGTCTAATCACGTGTGTGTTAACCAAGTGGGAAATTTCTTACAGTTGATATATATTTAAACCTTTTTTTAGCGGGAGTACTACTAAATTTTTTTACCGATAGTCGAGTGGTCGTTGACGGTCGGTAAAAATTGCGAAAATTTTGAGGAATTTGGGGTGTAAGAGGAAAATTTTTTACGGTAAAATGTATTTTGAGGTATCAGGGATGATTTTTTCCGGAAAAATCCGAAAATTGGACAAATTTTGGGGAAAATTTAAGTGGACTTGAAATATGATCTTTCAATTCTTCATGGAAAAGTTTTGGTTTTAAAAAGGTAGTTTATTTATAATCTTTTTCTTTATACATTATATAAGTAATAAACATCCTTACAACAACTTAAACATTATAAATATTTTTTGGCTTGTCATCTGCTGATGCGTCTTACCAAATAACAGTTTATTATTATCTTTGTATCATTTAAAAGTAGTATTATAATATCATTAATTAATAACATCCTTACAACAACTTAAACATTATAAATATCCCACTTCTTACAAGTGTATTTTTGAAAAAAAAAAAAATTTTTATTTTGTGTAAACATCGATATTTATTTTTTTTCCTTATAAGTACTTAAGGAGTCTCTATTCTCAAGTACCTACTTTTATGACTCTCTGGCCATTGAGGCTGTAAATGCATTCCCTTGTTTTCCTCAACCCGAACCCTAATCTGCGTCAATTTAATTATTTTCCTTTTTTTTTATATATGTAATACTTTTGTCAACGCTTTTTCTCAAGAATATTTCTCAGAATCCTTCCCACTTATTTATGATTTTATAAAAAAAAAAATACAAGACAAAAAAACTTTTTGGATTTGATTGTTAACCAATTTAGAGAGCGTCTATATGGTTAAGGTTAGGTATAAATTGTGTTTTATTTTTCTGAAAATATTTTTCAAAGCTGCTGGTTGTCGTTGTCTGGTCGAGTTCCTTAGCTTTTTTCCTCAAAGTAGTCAATGATAAGTCTTCCGTAGACTTACTTTCGTACCGTCTTTTTTGCATTTTCGCGGTATTTTCCATTGGGACAGGGAGGAGTGGCCCCTGCGCCACGTGTTTTAGACCCTTCCCACTTATTTATGATTTTATAAAAAAAAAAATACAAGACAAAAAAACTTTTTGGATTTGATTGTTAACCAATTTAGAGAGCGTCTATATGTTGTAATATGCTCATCACATTTTAAATCGAAAAAGAACCTAATTGCATTGTTCATTAGACGTTGTAATTTATAATCCAATCTTTTAGATAAATCAATCATTAGAGAGCAGTATTCGATAATAGGAATGATAGTAGCAGTGATAAGAAGTTTTCTTGTAGAGAAAAATAGTAAACTTTTCCAATGTGAGCAACATGAACATCCCAGGTAAGATTGTTCGATAAATTAACACCTAGATGTTTAGTTGAGGTGACATATGCAATTTTATTACCATCAATTGCTATTTATGGTGATCCACTGTTTTCAAGGACCTTCAATCTCAGTTTTAGAATTTTTTTACCCTAAAAAAAAAAAGCGAATTAAAAATAGCTTTATCTAGCATTCTCGTTTTTTATAAATTGATTTATTATTCAAGCAAAAAAATTAATTTTTAATTCAAAATTAATTTTGCTGCTAGCTTGACGAAGCTTTTAAAAATATTTATTATAAAAATATTAAAAAATAAAAATTGTACTTACATCTTACCAATTTTTATAATTGTATCGCTTTCCTAGCCTTGTTAATAAAAACAATTTAAAATTATTTCTATTAATAAAAATATGTTACATGCATTATTATAAATATTATTTACTTACTTTTATAAAATAGTAAAAAAAAATTCTTCGTAAAATTTATAGTAATTCTGAAATTATAAAAAAAAATTAATTATATTATTTAATATATTATTAATGATCAAGATAATTATTTTTAATACTTATCTTGTAAATTAAAAATATTAATGAGTGTATTCAGGAATAATGAACCAATCTTAATTTTGTCCAACCTAAAAATTATAAAAATTAGTTAAGAATAATATAAAAAAATTTACTTAATTTTTTTAAA
>JZSA01003791.1:0-18530 GCA_000956155.1 Cotesia vestalis | reverse complement strand
GAATTTTTTGCAAAATATTTTTTATTTCAGTTAAAAAAAAATTTTTTTTTTAATTAAAAAAAATTAATATTCTATAACTCTCTACAGTAGTATGTAAATATATAAATTTATAAATATATATCTATGTAGATGTGTGAATAGAAGGGAAGACCTAGATATAATATAATAATGTAAGCAATAACTAGGCACGCGAGAGCAGAATCACGCTTCTCCAAGCTCATAATAATATTAAGCGCACGAATACAACTATAACAAGTAATTCACCATTACTTGAAGCTTTACTTACAGATAAGATATTAACTTATTAACTTTAACGTTAATGATAATATTAATATTGTTACTTGGATTTTTATTACAAGTACCAACGCAATCCGCAATCCATAATATGCATCGGTAATATTATGTTCATTCAATTATCCTTTTTTATTATTTTTTATTTTATAGAGTATCCTTTGCACTGTATGTATAAAAGATTGTTAGCAAAAAATATTTATTATTTAATTGAGGATGTTTCAAATAATTTCAACTAGGGAGAAATTTAATTATACTTGATAGATCACTTTTTTTGCTTAAGGGAAAATTTTATTAAATTGGAAAATGATTAAACGGATGTATTTAATTTTTTTTTAATATTTTTTTTGGATCATTAAATTTTACAATCAAATTTATTGATTTATTAAAAGGGAAATTAATTTTAAATATTATTAATGAGTCCCATTCATTAAATTTAAGGCCCAAAATAATTTATAAAGCCCATAATATTTTTTTTTGAGAAAATTAAAATTATACATATCACATATAATAAGTCCCAAAATAAAAATAATTTTTTTAATAAAAAAAAGGTATGCTAACCAATACACTATATCGGAATTCACTCACTATTATTTAATTATGATAGTAAGTGACTAATTAATAATTTTTAATTTTCAGTTCATCATTTCACCGCTAGATGGCTTCTGCAATTTTTTTTCTTGCAAACTATCGGGTCCAGAGTAAATTTTTAAATTTTTCCTTATTAAAATTGACAAAACTAAATTAATTTTCGTGTTTTCTTTCTTGAGGCTACAAATTAAAAGTCCATAAAATTAAAACGACTGGAGAATCTTAATTTAAATTCCTAGAAAGGGAACTCGGGGCATAAATTCCCGTAATGTAAAAGTAATGACTGGATTCATGAGCACGTATCGGTTAAAATTGAATAAAAGATATTCTCATGGATCACAACAACAATAACAGCAAATAGAGACCCAGAGAGACACAACAATAAAAAGACAATTGACGTTACAAAGACCCAGTGGTTAGATTTGCGTTATGTGGGAGTAGACTTAGCGTATAAGTTTGCTGCATAACCTCATTTCGGGCCCAATTCAATTGAACCGTACGGTATTCCTCAACTGTTTAATGTATTTTATCATTTCTTACATCTTATAAATGCATTTCTTACTAACTTACTTCGAATGTATACCCTCAGGTAATTGCACTCTCTCCTGTTCGAATATGCTGATGCTCGGGCATCACTCTATAAATTTACTGATAAATTATCTTGTGTATTACGTTTTAGTTTATAACTGACGGATGTATACTTATATTTATATGAGCGCGTGTCAGCGTTAACTTGCTAGAGCCAGACGATAGTAATTCTACAGCCACAATAATCATTGACTGTCATTTCATGGCAATCAAATGGAATTACTGATGAATAAATCTACGGAAGTGTGAATTGTTATTTCCAGAATCGGTTATTTTTGATAATTTTATGAGACTCGAGTTTATTGATTAATTTTTTATGACATTTTATAAATTTTTAGAATTTTCACGATATAATAAAAAAAAATCACTTTGGGCCTTATTTTCAAATGGGCCTTATGGGGTTATTATGGGCCTTATTTTAAAAAATGAACTTGATAGGTCGTTTTGGGTCTGTTACTTTACAAGTGGACCTTGTACGTCATTTTGGGCCTTAATTTAAAAAATGGGCCTTATTTTAAAAATGGGCCTTATTTTCATTTTTTGATATTGTGCTATCGATAAGATTTATCATAATTTCTTATAGAAAATTTTTATATTCCTTTTTTTTATCAATAGGCCTTATAAAATTTTATTTCAGCATAAATATATCAACTTATCAATGAATCGATATCCTAAACCGTAAAAATGGAGGCAGTAATACTAATAAACCGGAAGTAATAAAAAAGAGGTTAGTAGCGCTAACTGTACTAATTGCATCCATCATCGAATAAACGATTTAATTAATGCAACTACAAATAGTAATAGTAACAAAGTTAATTATTTTATCGCAATAGCAAACGATTCGTGAACAAAAGTAACAAAAACATTAATAGTGTATGTTGATGTTTAAGATGATAAAGATGACCAAGATGAAAATGGCGATGACGCAAAGACACGGAACCGTTCCACCGAATGACTATGATGAATTGCCGTATGCTGTGTGTCGTTTTACATTATGTCTATATCTTGTGTTCCGATAGAGGATATACGGTTTATTCTATTTTATCGGCAATAACACTCAACTTATTTAACTCACAGTATACCTGTTTAACTCCACTCTCCTAACCTACATACTTCAGTTCGATTTTATTTTTATTTACCGAGACCATTAAATTTATTGATTTATTGCGTATTGGCATTAATGGGTTACGTCATTATTTTTATGGGAATGATCGAGTGAGAGAGTAATAAAATTATTCAAATATTTTGCAATGTAATTTTTCATTTTAAAAAGAAAATTTTAACGGATTTTTATCGGTCCCAATAGCTTGGAAACATAAAATTATTTATAAGTTCCAAATAAATCATAAATATTAGTAATAAGTCCCATTCATAAAATTTAAGGCCCAAAGTTAATCATAAGGCCCAAAAATTTTAAAGTAAAATTTTTAACGATGCAAACATTAAATAAATATAAGGCCCAATCACAACACACAAGGCCCAAAATAATTTATAAGGCCCATAATAGCCATAAGGCCCAAATTAAATTTTTCTCATATAAAATTTGTGGACAAATAAAATATAAATTTTCATTATAAATCCAATTAATAATCGTATAAGGCCCAAAATAATTTATAAGGCCCAAAATGCAAAAAACCAACATTAAGAAATTCCAGTTACTCTTGATCACGAACAAATGTTATCTTAAATTAAAAAATAATGAAACTACCAGTAATTTAGTAATTTATCTTAACGATACTGTTATGTTAATTAAAAATGAAAAAATTTACCTTTTATATATATATGTATATAGAAGTTTTAGAGCATAATAGTAATTATCTAAGTGATTCGAACTCTGACATAACAGTATGTGGAAAAGATTAAACAACAATATTATTATTTCATACCCGTGAGATTTTTTCTCGCAATTATTTATTTATAAATAAAGTCCTAAGGAATTTCTTTTCTTTATAAACAAATTAATTCATCTTTAATCTCTCGATCGATTTTATTATATACAATAATTAATATTAAATTTATATATTAACTACCTACCGTAAAGGCCCATTGTTTACTGGGCATTTAATTAACCAATTAATTGAACAATAAAAATACCGTACTCCATATATTTAATTATTTTTATAAAAAGTTGTTGCTTTTTTCGAAAGAGATATAAATAATTTTGTTTATAATTGAATACGCGATGCCGTGTGAAAGACTTACAAATTATCCAAGTAATCTGACCTTCTGTTTTGCTATTGCAACAAATATGTTACCGTATGTTATGCTGTATAAACGTTAAGTTAACGAGTAACCAGTGTAAGTTGTACAGTTATTCTTCATCACTTTTAAATAGTCTCACGTCACTTTTAGAATTGTTTTTTTTTTTTTTTTTTTTTTTGTGTTAACATCTATACGTGTTAATAAACACGTGTAATTATAGTTATCATGATGTTTTTGTGATTAATGATGTGATTTTTTGTTAACGAGACTTGTTACATGTTTTGTTTGTTTAGAAATTAAAATTAGATGAAAAAAAAAATTTGGGCCTTATTTTTCAAAATGGGCCTTATTGTGTAAAATGGGACTTATTTTGTAATCTAATCAGTTTTAATTTAATTTTAAAAATTAAATCAAAAAATATTTTTTGGGCTTTACATTATTTTCTGGGCCTTATATTAATTTCTGGGCCTTATAATAATTATGGGCCTTATGTTTCAATTTTTAGGCCTTCTGTAAAAAAAAATTCGACCGAAGTTACATTTTGGGCCCTATGAAAATTTTTGGGCCTTACATGGGATTTTTTGGGCCTTATGCAAAAAAATTTTATTTTTTTACTTTCAGATGCTTAATAAGATATTGTGTTGTATTTTGGGCCTTAGAAAAAATAAATTCCATCGCTATTGATAGTAAATGCAAACATCTAGCGGAAATAACTCGTTGGGTAGCTAATAATAAAATAAAACCTGAAAGAATAAGAAGAAGCATCTGTACAAGCCAACGCACTCTCAGTGGCAGTACTCAGTACTCAATACTCTCAATCCAGAGCTTAGGTCTACTCACTCAGAATTTACATACGCAGATAAACTACTAGTAAACCTTAACTGGAGCTCGTGATTGCTCCCTTACTTGACTGGTCACTATTTTTAAAATCCTTAAGCGTGTTCTCGGTCATGTACTTGTACTTGTACTTGTACTTACTATATACACTTCTCATTCCATCCGCTCATGAACGTGACCAACGAGCAGCTATGCATAGTATACCGGGAGAAGAATCTACCTCTGTATATCCTCTCGACCGCAAAACCGGAGAAATATTCACTACACTACACTAGTAAAGTCTAAAGAATTAAAATAAAATTCCTATCCAATGGAAAGAAGGGGACAAGAGATGCTGCCGAGATTTTACCTCCATTGTTTCTTCTGTCATTGATTAAATTCATTATCATTATTTATTAGTATAGTGTACAACCTTTTTTGTTTTATTACAGAGGGTTCAACGGACCATACCACTTTTTTATTGACCTCCTTACGTTTTTTGAGCAACGGTTTTTGTTTGTTGGGAAATACATTACGGTTGATACGAACCAGGAACCATAACGTCTTAATTTTGGGCCTAAGTGTGACATAAGGCCCCGTAGTAATTAAATTTTTCATAAAAACACGCAAATTTTGATTTTAATAGAAATTTTTGTTGGGGGCGTAGGAAATTTAGAAAAATTCTTAGGAGATTTGCAAAAGTAGCACGTAGTTTTTTAGTTTAAAGTGTCTCGATGATAATTCCAGTGGCGAAGACATAAAAAGTCCGGGGTAAGACGGTCAGCAGAAAGTGTAAAAAAAGTAAAAAATTGAGATATCGAGATTGAAAGCCGTGATCTGAGAAAAAATTCGAATAAGTGTATATATTTTATTCATATATATAATAACAATAACGAGGAATAATAAAATAATAAAAATAGGCAAGTAGCCGGGAATAAACATAAAAAGCAGGAGTATTGTATGCCCAAGCGAAACGGATCGAGAATGAAGATAGAAGAAGAATAATCGGTATGAATTTACCGTGAAAATTTCTACAGCCACTAACTCTCGATCCCTCTTTTTTCTTATATTTTACCTTTATACTTTGTATTTTATATTACTTTTATTTAACTCGCCCGGCCTTTTCATTCTCTTTGATACTTGATAAAAAAAAAACTAACTGAGAAAACAAAACAGTTTCATCTTGGCTGTTTACTTTTTTTTCTGTAAATAATCTCGGTAAAATATTTATTTTGTCCTTGGTAATAATAAATGATAAATTTATTATTTCAAGGGTAATATTAATAAATTTTTATTGTCATGTTATATTCTTTTTTCTTATCTATGAGGGAAAAATTATTTCATAAGGCCCAAAAAATATTAACTGATTAACTTGAAATAATTTTGTCGTAACGTTAAAAATAAAAATGTTTTTCTAAAAGGCTAACATTTTTTCCTAAGGCCCAAAATGACACATAAGTCCCAAAATGGCACATAAGGCCCAAAAACTGTAATGTAAAATTTTTTGATTTAATAAAAAAGAAAACTTCAATTTTAGCACTTGAAATTTATTCTTTAAGGCCCAAAAAATTCTTCTAGGGCCCAAAATTTATAATGAGGCCCAAAAATTTAGGACAGTTATTTTCATCAAATCAAATGATTTATTTACAAATAATATTCCATAACAAGGCCCAAAATTCATTATAAGGCCCAAAAATTTATTACAAGAATATTTTTTTTTATTAAATTTAAATAATTGTTTACAAATAATATTCCTCAACAAGGCCCAAAATTCATTGTAAGGCCCAAAAATTCTGATAAGGCCCAAAATTTCTGAAAAGGCCCAAAATAATTTTATTTCTAAAAAAAATTCATAAATTCTTCTACCGAAGATAGTTCCCATCTAAATTAAACTCTGGAATTTTATAATTAATAATTACAATAGTAATTATTTTTTCTCCGTGAGCTCTTTTAATATCTAATTACACGAGCAAATAAATTTGCATCGTGCGTGTTTATTCACTTGAGTACCACCTACGATTGCGTGCTCCTACATATTTATAGATATTATTTAAATGTAAACTCTCATTCTCATTCTCATTCTTATTCTCAATTCTAATTATCGCGATCGTGCCCATCTTATTTTTTTCCCCTTTAAATTCTTCAATTTTCATTACCATCTTATCGAGTTAATACACACTTATTATTATTATTTCTATTCAAACACGAGATTTATTTTTTTTTTTTTTCAAAGGTAATTTAACCGACAAATTTTCTTTTGATAAAATATATTTTATTAACTCTGACGCGAGTAAATTAACACCCGGCGTATCACCGCATCCATTTCATCTCTCATCGCTCAAGTTCATCGTCCCGAGGTGATAAAATTCTTCGAGGAAAACCTTTTATTTATTGTATGGATAAGAATACGACTGATGAGTAAAAGTATTTTGTAACTCCGCCTGATGACTAGAGAAATTTATTATTATCATCGCTATCGCCTCTTAGAATTTTTGATAAAAAATTAATTACTTTTAACTGATCGGCTCTGTCAAAATTTGTCTGTAATGCTTTTTTATTTCCCGTACGGTCGATAATTTTATGATTTTTATTGGGACAGTAAACCAGATAAATTTTATTAAGTTTATAGAAAAATAAATTAAAATTTTTAATTTTAGCGTTGAAAAATATTTTTGACCATTTTGCCCCGAACTTTTTATGTCTTCGCCACTGGGATTATCATCTAGACACCTTAAACTAAAAAACTACGTGCTACTTTTGCAAATCTCCTAAGAATTTTCCTAAATTTCCTACGCCCCCAGTCAAAAACTCGAAATTTCCTTAAAACTGAACTTTAACCTCTCCATCTTCAAAACTATCAAATTTATCAAAAAATCGTAAGAAACCTTTTTTGTAGAGGAGAAAATTTCCTATCAAAATCATTAATCAAATCTTTAAAAAAAAATTTTGTTCCTAAATTATGGCTTTTCAAAAAATTCCAAAAATCACTTCTAAGCCTTATAGCTATTTTTAGAGGTTTAAGGTTAAAAAAAAATTAATTGAAATTAACTTTTTATGTCTTCGGCACTGGGATTATCATCTAGACACTCCAAACTAAGAAACTATGGGGTAATTTTCCGAATCTCCTAAGAATTTTCCAAAATTTCCTACGCCCCCAGTTAAAAAAGTCCTATTTGAAACTCTCAATACAAATAGTTCGGAATTTTGTCAGTCAAGGACGGGCAAGGTCTCTGTAATTAAAGTTCAACGACCGAGAGTACTCTAAGTGTGTGCTAGCAAACAGGTCTCAGCCATATGTCGATCAGAATCTCGTATATTAAGACTTGTCCATGCTAATAATAAACGATGATTCCAGTTGACCGTTCACGCATCACAGCACTCGCTTAGATTACACCGCGCATTAAAAAACTACGGAATCCGGTCTCTGGTCTCTACTTCGGCCTCGCTACACTAGATCGATCAACAAAATGGCGGTCTGTGATTAAATTTTTACAAACACCAGCGCCATCTGTCGGCATAAAAATTTAACCCGAAAAATAGCCAAGAAATTGCGGAATAAAAAACGGTTTTGCAATTAAACCTCTATACGGAAGCGCATTAAGGATTAAGTGCAATAATATAAAAAGTCTAGGTGGAATAGAAGTTAACCAGAGGACACTGGTCACGCTTCATGCCAATTTAACTCTGCACGCGCGGGCAACTCGGCTCTTTTTATTTAACTTCCGAGTCGATGAGAAAAAAATATAATAATAACAAATTAGTCACCGTATTAATATACATGTTACATTACGGTAATGCTACTTCTGAGTTTAACGGATTTTAATTCGAGTGTTTAGAAGTTTTTATGGGGGCGTAGGAATTTTAGGGAAATTCTCAGGAGATTTGGCAAAGCAGCTCATGGTTTCTTAGTTTGAGGTGTCTAGATGATACTTCCAGTGCCAAAGACGTTAAAAGTTAATTTTAATTAATTTTTTTTGGGCCTTAAATCGCTAAAAAACGCTATAAGGCTTAGAAGTGATTTTTGGAATTTTTTAAAAATCCATAATTTAGGAACAAAATTTTTTTTTCAAGTTTTGATTAATGATTTTGATAGGAAATTTTCTCCTCTATAAAAAAGGTCTCTTACGATTTTTTGATAAATTTGATAGTTTTGAAGATGGAGAGGTTAAAGTTCAGTTTTAAGAAAATTTCGAGTTTTTGACTGGGGGCGTAGGAATTTTAGGAAAATTCTTAGGAGATTTGCAAAAGTAGCACGTAGTTTTTTAGTTTAGAGTATCTAGATGATAATCCTAGTGCCAAAGACATGAAAAGTTAATTTTAATTAATTTTTTTTGGGCCTTAAATCTCAAAAATAGCTATAAGGATTAGAAGTGATTTTTGGAATTTTTTGTAAAGCCATAACTTAAGAACAAAATTTTTTTTTAGGAATTTGATTAATGATTTTGATAGGAAATTTTCTCCTCTATAAAAAAGGTATCTTATAATTTTTTGATAAATTTGATAATTTTGAAGATGGAGAGGTTAAAGTTTAGTTTTAAGGAAATTTCGAGTTTTTGACTGGGGGCGTAGGAATTTTAGGAAAATTCTTAGGAGATTTGCAAAAGTAGCACGTAGTTTTTTAGTTTAGAGTATCTAGATGATAATCCTAGTGCCAAAGACATGAAAAGTTAATTTTAATTAATTTTTTTTGGGCCTTAAATCTCAAAAATAGCTATAAGGATTAGAAGTGATTTTTGGAATTTTTTGTAAAGCCATAACTTAAGAACAAAATTTTTTTTTAGGAATTTGATTAATGATTTTGATAGGAAATTTTCTCCACTAGTAATAGTAATATCTGTAATCAGAAGTCAGAGAAGTTGCCGTAGAGTTGCGTGCCGACACCAATCAACGGGAGAATCACGAGCGCTCTTTAAGTTCACGGTCGGTCAAGGACTCAACAGTTTTAAAGATTTTTAAATCTAGCCCGTTATCTCCGATCGAAAATTTCGGTGATTTTTGAGCTTTTCAAAATTTGAAACCTTTTTTTTATAACATAAAAAAAAATTCGCCCTGTTAAGCACAGACGATTGAAAGTTATCACCAACGACAGAAGGAGAGACCTCCTTCTCCCCCTTCCTTCAGTTCCTCCAACTTGGATTCTCAATCACAAAACCCTCGTTTCCTCCAGAACCTCGTCGGATAAAGAAATCAGCTTAGCGACCGTGGATAGTTGGGTAATTTGCGATAATTATTGTTATTACCCGTCTGGAGCGATCATCCGGTGCAATGACACGATCGAGTGTCCTTGAAGCCGCATCTATCTTTTATTCGCGGGAAATATATTTCCCACACGATATTAAAGGAGCTTACACTTAACCCGCGTGGAGGTCACTTGAAACCGTTTAATTTGACCGATCCTTGGGGAAGGGTCTTGGAGTTAACTGTGGTTTGTTAAAAGCGGAGATAAAGATTGCCGTTACGGCATATGTGCCCCTTGCGCCGGAGAACAAAGGTACCTAACCTAAGCCAATGTCTCCATAGGCTCCAGAGCGTGTCGTAATTTCTATCCCGTTGGCAAAAACTCCTCTCCGGCCATGTGGACCTCATCTCCTGCTTCCTCATTCCGATGGCGCCCAATTTGACCTTGATCGATCGGAAAACCTCGGAAATCACCCCGAAACTCGACAAGTCGTTGCTCTCAAGTCGTGCCTTGGTAAATTGAAAATTACGTATATTGTTAACGTGCCTCGGTGTGTTAACCCTAGCTTAACGTCACCCATTATATTATTTTTATCACAAGCTACTCGATCATTAGTGGCGAGTTCTTTGTCTGCCTCCAGGCAAACAACTCTTATCCCCCTTTTTTTGCTTTTCCATTACCATCATAGATTTTTTATAGCTTTTTAATCCTTTTAGCCAGCGACTCAGTGACCTTGGAAGGTTGCGAACGCACACTTTCATATACATACCCACTGATAACTATCTAAGTTATTACTCAGAATCATCACGGTAGCGTCACGGTATTTAAACAAATTGCATCATATTCTCGTGGAACTATATGCACTCCTTGGTGATCCTAATCACCTTTTTTTGAGGTCAATATCTCCTCTTGGCGCCAGGTCTCATTAGCTATAATAGCTTCGTAGTTTGGAAAATTAGGGTCTGGTTTGCCAACCAAAAATTCTACCAACAGCAGGTTGTCTTCCGGTTAGAATGACACCTAGATCAACTCGAAATTTTCTTGAAATTAAACTTTAACCTCTCCATCTTCAAAACTATCAAATTTATCAAAAAATCATAAGAAACCTTTTTTAAAGAGAAGAAAATTTCCTATCAAAATCATTAATCAAATCTCCGAAAAAAAATTTTGTTCCTAAGTTATGGGTTTTCAAAAAATTCCAAAAATCACTTCTAATCCTTATAGCTATTTTTGAGATTTAAGGCCCAAAAAAAATTAATTAAAATTAACTTTTCATGTCTTTGGCACTAGGATTATCATCTAGATACTCTAAACTAAAAAACTACGTGCTACTTTTGCAAATCTCCTAAGAATTTTCCTAAAATTCCTACGCCCCCAGTCAAAAACTCGAAATTTCCTTAAAACTAAACTTTAACCTCTCCATCTTCAAAACTATCAAATTTATCAAAAAATCATAAGAAACCTTTTTTAAAGAGAAGAAAATTTCCTATCAAAATCATTAATCAAATCTTTAAAAAAAAATTTTGTTCCTAAATTATGGCTTTTCAAAAAATTCCAAAAATCACTTCTAAGCCTTATAGCGTTCTTTAGAGATTTAAGGCCCAAAAAAAATTAATTAAAATTAACTTTTTATGTCTTCGGCACTGGGATTATCACCTAGACACTCCAAACTAAGAAACTACGTGCTAGTTTTCAAAATCTCCTAAGAATTTTTCTAAATTTCCTACGCCCCCAACAAAAATTTCTATTAAAATCAAAATTTGCGTGTTTTTATGAAAAATTTAATTACTACGGGGCCTTATGTCACACTTAGGCCCAAAATTAAGACGTTATGGTTCCTGGTTCGTATCAACCGTAATGTATTTCCCAACAAACAAAAACCGTTGCTCAAAAAACGTAAGGAGGTCAATAAAAAAGTGGTATGGTCCGTTGAACCCTCTGTAATAAAACAAAAAAGGTTGTACACTATACTAATAAATAATGATAATGAATTTAATCAATGACAGAAGAAACAATGGAGGTAAAATCTCGGCAGCATCTCTTGTCCCCTTCTTTCCATTGGATAGGAATTTTATTTTAATTCTTTAGACTTTACTAGTGTAGTGTAGTGAATATTTCTCCGGTTTTGCGGTCGAGAGGATATACAGAGGTAGATTCTTCTCCCGGTATACTATGCATAGCTGCTCGTTGGTCACGTTCATGAGCGGATGGAATGAGAAGTGTATATAGTAAGTACAAGTACAAGTACAAGTATTTTTAACTAATCGTAACTTGGGTTTGCGCATGCGCAAAAAATAAAATTAGGATTGTAAATTGTAGCTCAAAAACCGCCCTAACGAATGAAGTTAAGCCCGAGTGTCTAAAAAATTTATCTTCGGAGATACAGCGTTCTCCGAAGAGGACTCTCCAATTCGTTCGAATGGAAAATTTGGAAAATTCCGATTTGTATTGAAAATAATCGATTGTTTCAAAATCGGCTTATAGGCTGCTAAACTACCCCCCGAGAGGTTTTGCGATCCGTATTGCAATTGATTTTGCGATAATTAGAAAATTAGTTCCACGCATTTCAAAATTGTAACCTTGACAACTCTGGTCTAGATTTTGATCGCTGATATCTCGGGTTTTGATTGGCGTAAAAAATAAACTAACGAGTGTAAATTGTAGCCAAAACTCTGTTCTTTTCAAAAAATGCTAAACGGTTGCTCTAAAAAATTTAGTTCTCGAATTGTAAAAGTTTAAAAATAATTTTCGCAATATCTTTTAAGCATGACTTTTATGGAACTTCTACGTGGGGGGTCGGAGAGAAAAATCACGGTCAAGATTGCGTTACATGTCAATTTGATAGCATAGCAATTTATAAAAATAAAGAAAAGCCGTAATATTTATTATTTAAATGATTAAATATGAACTATTTCATAAAAGGTAGATCTGGTCATAAGTGTAACGGTGTTGGAACGCAATATCCAGTTACCGTTGCGCGGTCCACAAACTCTCTGATACACAGAGTAGAGAGATCTTTCTCTTTACTATAACCATTCTATCTTGAACCTATTCGTCCATTAAAAATCCTGCTCTGGATACCTACAGAGTTAAAAAACATTAAAAATATAACTAATGTAATAAAATATTTTAAAAGCAAGCTTGCATTCTTCTCACGTATCTTTTTATGCCTCATTGTTACGCTAACACATAATGACTGGCATTTATACACGATAAAAAACAATTGTATATTATGTTAACCGTTAAAATTTGATCTCATTGTTTCATTTTTAGAGGCCAAATTCACCAACTGGTCACCAGGTCACTAAATTCCGTTACCTCCCAAAAAATTTTTTTTAATTCATTACATCTCAGAAATTAGAAGATGAAAAATATGATGGGGGTGAATTAGACCGTAAATTTACTGATCAGAAGCATAGAGTTGTAAAAATATTTACAAAAAAAAAATATTTTTTTCAAGGCAAAAATTGAAAGATCTAAAAAATTTTTTTCAACTTGCTATAGCTCCGAAACTATTGATCCGATTTATGACTATGGGTAGTGTTTTGGAGCGGAAATCGGCTGGACTATAAGATGAGCTTGTTTTAAAAAAAAAAATTTTTTTTCGTTTTCAGTATAAATGCAAAAAAAATTTTTTGAACTCGCTGTAGCTCCAAAACTAATTATCTGATTTGAGAGTTTGAGTAGTGTTTTGAAACGGAAATTGGCTGGGCTATAAGATAGATCAATAATAATTTCGATAAAAAAATTTGTTCATAGGGGTAAAATGGACAGAGTAATAATTCACACCTTTGAATAAAATATCCCATAAAAATGGTTGTGTTATTATTCCCGGTAAGAATTCACGTTCATAACTCGGAAAATCGTTTGAGAATTCTTCGAGTGAATATAAATAAATAGAGGTTATTTTCCATTTTTATTATGTAAAACGTATTATGTTATGTTATATTACTCTTACGAGGAACGAAATTGTTTCGAACGATTGAGATAGAGGTGAAGGTACAGTACCTGCTAGGGGCCACTTACCTCTTGGCCTTGAAACGATCCAGTCACTGTACCCCTAGCGCCACCCCATGGTGAAAGTGCCACGTAACACTTAAACACTAAAACTAAAGAAAAAAAAAATAATATTAATTAATTTTAAAACTCTAAAACAAATTTACGGTCTTTTTATTTTGTAAGCTTTGGGAAATTCTCGAGCCGAAACCCCCCGAGATTGTTTTTCCTTAATTAGGAGCCGAGCTACCGTGAGGTAGTGAGATTGTTAGGAGACAAAAAGAGGCGAAACAAGGAAATGACGAGGCTGTTAAGTTAAAAATGTCTCAAGAATGTTGTATTTGCATGAGTGAGTTCTCTTCCTGTGGATTCAAGGGCCCGGGTCATTGAACCCTAGGCTAGTACCTGCTCAGTAAGAAGTAATCATTAATTACTTAGATTTATGACTGACTCAACGTGACTCGATTTATATTATAATTTTATTCTGATAAAAAATTTTTCTTTTTTTATATAAAAAAGGTCGTATGAGCTTCATAGGGGACCGTTAGGTATCTAATCGCTAGATCCGGGAGATGATGAGCTCCAACGGGACCGTAATTGCTCACTGGATCGTAAAGATATTAATACAAGTATAGATTTATATAAGTGCTTTAATTATGGTTCTTAAAGTTTTCTTTCATACCATACCATTCATATTTTTTGAGAGTTTTGATGAAAAAGGGTTCTGCGTTATCATTAGTGGGTATATGGACTGCCGGAGGTAACAGCTGATCGTCGGTAACGAAACTAGAGCAGATAGTAAAGAAATTTTCAATATAATTTTTTCCGTTTTTCGTATTTCCGATTTTAAAGTACCATAACTTTTTTTCTATTCAAAATTTTTGAACCGATTAATTTTTTTTGGATTCGTATCATTAAATTCTACAATTTTTGTATCAAAAGTTTTTCTCTCTGATCATTAATTTCAGAGATATTTTTGAGCGAATTATGACATGGATGTTTCCGAGAAAAAAGTCGGATTTAAAAAAGCCGTAACTTTTTTTCTAATTAAAATTTTTGAACCAGCCAAATTTTTTTGGATTTGTATGGTGAAATCCTACAAATTTTATTTGAAAAATTTTTCTCTCCGATCAAAAATTTTGAAAATAATTTTTTTTTTCCAGATGGACCGATTGAGCGTAATTTCATTCCTAGCCCTCTTCAGTTTGGCGATAGCAGGCCCAGGTAAGAAATTATAATCATTATTATTTATTTCAATAAAAAAAAATGGAATTTTTAATAAATATTGGTATATTATTTCAGCCGTAAAAACGACGTTCGAGAAATCAACGAACTACGACTATCGAGGGACAACATTCTACACGGCGCGCAACTTATCTCTGTACGAATGTCAGGAGCGATGCAGAAACCGTGTAGATTGCCAGGCAGTTGCATTTTCCTTTGTTGTGAACCCTCTGGCGCCGATCCAGAACACGATGTGCGAACTTCACAATGAGACTTCGGCGACCAATCCAGAAGCTCAGCCTCAACGAGCTGTTAATAAATATTACATGACTAAGCTTCAACTGAGATCTGGTGAGTGAATTTGCTCATAAAATTTTTATTGGATTTGTATAAAAAGAAGCAACAATTTTTGTTTGAAAAATTTTTTTTTCCGGGAAAAAATTCTATAATTTTTCAAACATTCCGTTGGTCCGTAAAAAATAATTGTTAAATTTCCCACCACCCTGGGAGGGCTGAAGGGTTTGAGGAGGGTAAAATTTTCATCGGAAGTAGAGAGTGGGGAGTGAATTACGAATGAGAAGTCAGGCACCAGCAAAGCTGTCACAACCTGTTTCAAAATTATCTACGCGGCTAGAAAAGGGACTCACTTAACGCCTTTAAAAAGGCCCACGTGGAGTCTGCCTTTCGAATTCTGAGAGCCCGGACCTGCAGGTACCAGTCGTCTTTTGTTTGCCCTTCCGAGATTTCTATCAATAGACCAGAAGATTTAAATTACTACCTAGAAAAACCTTTGGAAATATTTAACTATTATATTTTATTCTTTCGTTTTTTTACCTCTGTTAATTTTTCCACAAACTTCTTCGATTTGCCAATTAGTGACTTTGAAAAATTATTTTTTTATATCCGATAAATTTTCCAAATTTTAGCTTAATAAAAAATTAAAAAAAATTTTTTTTTCTTTAATTATGAGCTCATCTTATAGCCCAGTCAATTTCCGTTCCAAAACACTACTCAAAGTCGTAAATCGGATCAGAAGTTTCGGAGCTACAGCGAGTTGAAAAAAATTTTTTTGATTCAATACGAAAAACCAAAAAAAATTTTTTTTTTAATTTTGACCTCATTTTATAGCTCATCCGATTTCCGTTCCAAAACACTACCCAAAGTCATAAATCAGATAACTAGTTTCGGCGCTACAGCGAGTTGAAAAAAATTTTTTTGCATCACAAAAAAAAATTTTTTAATTTTTTCTAATTTTTATTCAACGTGATTTTTTCAGACAACGTCTGCCGACGATTATGGTCCTTCGAGCGAGTGCCAAACAAGATGATCCGCGGCCTGGACAACACAGTGATCTACTCATCATCAAAGGACGCATGTCTTGCCTCGTGCTTAAGCGAAAGAAGGTTCACCTGCAGATCAGTAGAGTACAACTACATGTCCCTCCAGTGCGCGATGTCAGACGCAGACCGTCGGTCTACTGGGCAGTTCGTACAGTTCGTGGATGCTCAGGGCGTGGATTACTTCGAGAACCTGTGCCTGAAGCCAAAGGACGCTTGCAAATCTTCAAAGGTCTACCAGCTTCCGAGGATCGGGGTCGCTGACGACAAGATCGCCCAGTATGTTGGACTCCAGTACTACGTCGACAAGGACTTAGCGGTCCCTACTGAGGCTTCCTGCAAGCTCGCCTGTGAGAACGAGTCCAGTTTCCTCTGCAGGTCCTTCCTCTACCGCGGGCCTCCGACAGGCGACAGTAACAACTGCCAGTTGTTCCACTTGGACCACTACTCTCTTCCAGATGGACCTTCGACTTACTTGAACTACGAGCGACCTCTGATTGATAATGGAGAGAGAATTGGAGCTTACTATGAAAATTTCTGCGAAAAAGGCACTGATCTTCCGCTTTATGTTGAAGCTACTGAAGATCCTATCTCTTATTCTCTCAGAAATGGGTCCAATGCCAATTGTGATAAAACTGGAACCTGCTACAATGGTAAGTTAGATGGTCCAAGTGTCCAATCGCTCAATTTAGCAAATCCCTGGCAGGATTTGATGAATTTATGTCAATTTCAGTGACCGTGGACTGCAAAGACACCAAGATTGCTGTTCAAGTAAGGACCAACAAGCCCTTCAATGGAAGAATCTACGCTCTGGGAAGGTCAGAGACTTGTAACATTGATGTTGCCAACAGCGACCTCTTCAGACTGGACTTGACAATGTCAGGACAGGATTGTAATACTCAGAGTGTTGTAAGTTGATAATTTAGTTGGTTCTTTTGTTGGAACAATTGAGAAAAAAATTTTTGCTTACAACCGTGTTAATATTTACATTAATATTAAGTAAATATATATGTAAATACTGTAATTAACAAGAAATTATTTCATGTATGAAATAAAGCGTGACGGATTTCAGACCGGTGTCTACTCCAACACCGTGGTCCTCCAACACCACTCGGTGGTAATGACCAAAGCCGATAAAATTTACCGGGTGAAGTGCACCTACGACATGTCTTCCAAGAACATTACCTTCGGGATGATGCCGATCAAGGACCCAGATATGATCAGCATTACCAGCGCTCCTGAGGCCCCGGCGCCGAAGATCAGAATTCTGGACTCGAGGGCCCGAGAAGTCGAGACTGTCAGGATTGGAGACAAGTTGACCTTCCGTATTGAAATCCCGGAAGACAGTAAGTTTTCCAAAATATCCTATGAGGCCCAAAAAATCTTCATAAGGCCCAAAAATTCCCAAAATAATTTTTCTCGATATTTTCTCAAATTTCAATTGGACGCTAACTAGAATTTTTCCTGCAGATGTCCTGTAGACACTTCAATTTTCCCCGCATTCACCTCCGACCGCAATGCCCTCCAGTCAGTATACGAAGCCTTCAGGTTCACCGAGTCCTACGGAGTCATTTTCCAGTGCAACGTCAAGTACTGTCTGGGACCTTGTGAGCCTGTAAGTTTTTTTCCGAGAAAATCTGTAAGGTCAAGGTTAGACGGAATTTTATAAAAGTTTAATTTTCCAGGCAATTTGCGAATGGGACCACGAATCATTGGAGTCCTGGGGCAAGAGGAAGAGGAGGAGTGTCTCTAATTCTACTGAAGAGGACATGACCTTATCGCAGGAAATTTTGGTCCTTGATTTCGGGGATGAAAAACAGTCCGAGTTCCTCAGGAGTGACGCCAGTGTTGACTTTAATGATGCTGGTAAGTATTTTTAGTAAAAAAATTGGTAAGGTCTCAATTAGACAATTGGTGTCATCTCAATTGTCTAATTGGGGTTTATAGAAGGTCCAAATGTCTGGAGTAAGGTTTTTAGGACCATTTAAAGTCAATTGTAACCAATTAGACGTAAAAATTGTTCAACTTAATAAAAAAATTGCCCAATTTGACAATAAAAGGTCCGAATTGTCCAATTGGAAGGTCAAATGGTCAATTTGAACTCAATAAAGACCTTTAAAGGTCAATTTTGATCAATTTTATATTAAATTTGATTACTTAAAGGTTCCAATTGGCCAATTTTACAGTGTGAGGTCCCAATTGTCCAATTGAGAGGTCAATTTAACTGAAAAAGGTTCAAATTGTCCAATTGGAAGGTCAAACGGCCAATTTGAACCTGTTAAAAACCTTTGAAGGTCAATTTTGAT
>JZSA01003789.1:0-19914 GCA_000956155.1 Cotesia vestalis | reverse complement strand
CCTGTGCTATAACCTACACAATGAGAGTAGAGGGTTTGTATCAACGCCCGACGCCAAGAGATTTCCCCTATATACTCTCTCTCTCTCTCTCTCTCGCTCTTATGAGCAAACGGAACTCGCCAGTCACCAGTCGCGATATGTGCGAGAGGGGAAAGTGGGGGAGGGCAGGCGCCGTTGCCAGATCGAGTGTAATATCACGGCAACTATGTGAGTGTGATAGCCTACCTTCGGTCCAAGGACAAATCTCGGAACGCTAGCCACTAAGGCGACGGATTTTATACACACACGCACACACATGTGTGCGTGTGTGTTCGTGTGTGTTTTGCGGGTCATTTAGATGGAAGAAAATTTTTTTTAAGTATTTCAGATCAGAGGTTAATGATAATTATTGTTATTTTTTGTTATGTAATAAACGGGCAATTGTTTAATTGACATTTGTTTATTTAGACGGTTGGGGATTATGTTGTCGAACAAGATTGTTTGACCTGGTTCGTTTTTTATCTGAAAAATGATAAGATTGTTTGCTCAGAGGGATTTTGGGGGTCATGGAGAGAAGAATTAATTATAATAATTAGTATTTTTGGTAGCTTGTAGGAATTTTACGAAATTTTTAATGAAATATGATCTGTAAGGAATATCAATCATGTTTCTGAGTTGTGAATTTTTTTTTATAAACTATTTTTTTTTGTGAATTATGAGTTACTTTGCTGAACTATAAAGAATTTTTATGAACTGTAGAAAATTTTTATGAGGAATTTTTTATAAAATATGAATTATTAGTTATTTTTCTGACTTATTAGAAATTTCGATGATCAATTTTTATGAACTATGAACTTTTTTATGAGTTATAAGCTATTTTTATGATCTATGAGTTCCTTTTATGAACTATGAGTTATTTTTCTGACTTACTAAAAATTTCGATGACCAATTTTGATGAACTATGAGCTATTTTCTTGATCTATGAGTTTGTTTTTATGAACTATGAGTTTCTTTTATGAGCTATGAACTATTTTTATGAACTATGAACTTTTTTATGAGTTATAAGCTATTTTTATGATCTATGAGTTCCTTTTATGAACTATGAGCTATTTTGTTATGATCTATGAACTATGAGTTATTTTCATGAGCTATGAGTTATACTTCTGAACTTTTAATTTATATTTATGAACTATGACTTATTTTTCATGAGTTATGACTTATTTTTATGAACTATGACTTATTTTTATAAACTATGACTTATTTTTTATGAACTATGAACTATGATTTGATTTTATGAACTATGAAATATTTTTTATGAGCTATGATTTATTTTTACAAACTATCAAAATTAATTAAAAAAATTCCCAACATAAAATTCCAAGAGTATATCTATAAATAGAAATAAAATTACAAATTAAAATCCGATTATAATTATAATTATTTAGTAGTATGGCCAGGAATATTAAAACTTTGCATATATTAGGCGCTAATATTACCGGTGTATATATACATATATATTTAAGCGAATAGAAGTTGATACTTTATAAAACAGAATATTATTGTGTATAGTAGAACGTAAGAATAATAAAACTCTAGTCTTAGACAGAGAGCCAAAGATAAAGATAGAGATAGAAGGAGTGTGGGTATATCGTGTCTATTTTTACGAGTATGTGTGTGAGTGAGTGTTGGCTGTTGGCAAGAGAAAAAACATGACGCAAGATACTACGCATCGTGTTTAGTTCGAGATACCCTGTATCCGCTAGATATTTTTTTCTTACATTAATATTAGTCACATCTTTTATATATTTTTTTTTTTTTTTTTTTTTTTTTTCAGCTATTTCTATATATATTATTATTATTCTCTCTCAGTATCTAATCACTGATTATGGTTAATAATTTTTAAAACTTGTTTTTTATTCGCTATAAAATTGGGCAATTTTTTTCGTTATCACAAGATAGTATTTTTAATTCGAAGAAAAATTATTTTTATTATTATAAATAAATTTAAAAACTATTTTATTAATTTTAAATTTTAAATAAAAATATTTAAGATACGAAAAAAATTATAAAAAATTTTTTTTGGTAAGAAACTCAAATATTTTGGGCGTTAAAAAATAATTGTATTATTTCGAAGAATTTAATGTATATATTGTATTTTCGTAGTAAAATCAATTAAAAAAAAAAAAAAAAAAAAAAAAAACATTTCTCTGGAAAAGTATAACTAAACAGTGACATGTCATGGATAGTTGTATTAGCTATGAAATAGTCTTATAACATCTTGAAATTCGACACAGGAAATCCGTTGAAGAATTCTTCGAAATATTTATTAAAAGTATTTTTTTTTTTCTTAATAAATAGAATTCGATTTTTAGTTTTTTAATTTGGTTAATTTTGTATGGCTTAAAAGAATATAACTGTTGTATTATTTGTAGCAGATATCGTGAAGAGGGAAAAATAAATTTGTGAAACGTTGCGTAAAATAATAATGAATATTAAATGGGTACATTATCAGCTGATCGAGTTATATCAGCCATATTCTTCGAAATGTGATGAATAATTTAAATCTATAGATAGTTATGATGTGATAGAAAAATAATTCAGAGTTCATAGTTCATAAAAATAACTCATAATTCATAAAAATGATTTGTAGTTTATAAAAACAACTCATAGTTCATAAAAATATTTTTTAGTTCATAAAAATAACTCATAGTTCATAAAAATAGTTCATAGTTTAAAAAAATAACTCATAGCTCATAAAAATAACTCATAGCTCATAAAAATAACTCATAGCTCATAAAAATAACTCATAGCTCATAAAAATAACTCATAGCTCATAAAAATAACTCATAGCTCATAAAAATAACTCATAGCTCATAAAAATAACTCATAGCTCATAAAAATAGTTCATAGTTCAGACAAAAAATTTTTAGCTCATAAAAATAATTCATAATTTTTAAAAATAACTCATAACTCATGAAAATAGTTCATAGTTCATAAAAATAACTCATAGCTCATAAAAAATAATTCAGAGTTGAATTAAATTGTCCATAATTGATCAAAAAATTTTTTTTGATTTAATATTTGATTAATGTTTTTTAATTTTTAATTTTTGTCGGCAATTTAGTATACTAGTCAAATCCTTTGTAAATAATGGTCTTTTCTGCTTTAATGGTTTAATATTTAATGGTTAATATACAAACAATGTAAGACAATAATTACCAACCCAAAATTTTAACTTGTTAATTATCCTCAAAACAATTCCGTAAATCATTAAGAAAATTCTAAACATTAAAAATCCATTAAAGACCTTGAAAGTGTTTTGACTCGAAGATCAGATAAAATTTATCAACCCAAAACAGTAATTAGCTCAAGTAGTTCATTAACTAATGGGAAATTTTTATCGCAAGTACTTGTAAACTACCAACAAACCTTCCGCCTATCGTCAATTTGACAAACTTGTACCGACCGCCCGCATGGGTCCGATTTAGCGCCGGAAAAGCAACCTGACGATATTCTTCACGGGGCTCATCGTATTTGAATGACAAAGGACCCAAACTAATGCCCATCGTATTCCTCAGAACCTTTTGCGATATTCAGCGTCTACAGTCCCTCTTGTAAGTCCCAAAAAGTTGAAATCCGGATTTGGGATGCTGGTACCATAAATTTGGGATTATTATTTACGATTTGGAATTAAAAATTATAAATTCAAATTTTGACTTATAAAAGTGAACCTGTAGCCATTGGACCTGTCAGTGGGAGGGAAAAATTGCCGGTTTTTTCCCGGGCCTTAACTTTTCAGATGAGTAATGCCGATTTATTTTTAATTTTCCCTCCTCAAGAAGTTTATTGTGCCTGTACTTTAAAATAAGCCTCTGCTATTGTTTGGGCCTTACCTGATAAGTATTTATGTGTACTCAACGGTCTCAACTCCATTAGAAGGAGGTATTGCTACCTCACCAGTCGACCGGTGTAATATGCGGGTCCATTTTCTGTTTTGAGTATCCTAAGTCCCAAATGACAATAAAGGACTTTGCATTTTCTTTTTACAAGCCAAGTTATTATATTAAACAATTACTTTTTTGGGACTGAATTTTGTGGGAATTTTTTTTTTCTCCGGGAATTTTTTTACAGGTTTTATTAATTGGTACTTTTGTTTTTGGATAATTAGCAATTATTTGTTGTGTTTGCGGGGTTTATTGGGTCATGGTCGGCTTGGAAGAACTGAAGACGATTATCGGGGATATTGTTGTGTATTTAGGGGCTTTGGCTGAAGATGATATTTTGTTGGGGACACTTGTGGAGTCATTTAGACTATCGAGATAATTATTTAAATCGTGGAAAATTTTTTTATGATTTATTATTGTCTTGGATTTCATTAATTTAAGTTTGCAATAAAATTATCTGGTTGAATTGTTATTGATAAGATTTAATTAATTTTTTCTTTTTAATTATTGTTATTAATTTGGAAGAGATATGATGTTAAACAAATACTTAATTATTGGTGATTAATATATACGAACAAAAAATAGGAATAAAATTCAAGACTAAAATTCAAGACAAAAATTCAAGACTAAAATTCAAGACAAAAATTTAAGACAAAAATTAAGACAAATTTTAAAACAAAAATAAGACAAATTTTAAAACAAAAATAAGACTAAAGTTTGACAAAAATTTAGGACTAAAATTCAAGATAAAAATTTAGGACTAAATTTCAAGACAAAAATTTAAGACTAAAATTCAAGACTATAACATTATGGGTATATAAACATACACAGAAAGAAGGAAAATCTTGAGTCAAGCGTTAATTTTCTTAAATCAAGAAAATCTTAAGAAAGACTGAAAATTTCCTGAATAAAGTTAAAATTTTTTGAACGAAGTTAAATTTTTTCAAGCCAAGAAAATTTCTTCTTGCTCCAAAATAACTTTAGTCTTCCTTATAATTTTCTTGGTTCAAGAATTTTTTTTTTTTTGTGTACAGAAAATATCCTACATCATAAAAACATCTATCACAATATAAACTATTCAGTCCTGGAAATAGTATTCGATACCATGGATTAATTTTGAATTCTGGCAATAAAATAATGACGTATAAAAGTTATCACAATAATTGCTTAATTAATTTATTAAATACACACGTGTGTTTATAAAGAATTATTTTATCAATCAATAAAAATTAATTATTATATAAATATTAATTTTTAAATTTATCGTCGAATTTTTTATAAATTTAATAAAATTAATTAAGACTATAAAAATTTTACGGAAAATATAAACGTGTAACTAACAATAAAAAAAAATTTTTCAACTTATTAATTTTGCCTAGTAAAATTATTTATCAAAATTCTCCATAAAATTAATGACTTAAATATTTTTTAAAACTAAAAATTCTATAAAAATTCTCCCCCCCCCCGCCCCCCACTAAAAACTAAACAAAATGAAATCCCCCCAGCAACCGCGACTACACAACGACATAAAAAAATCCGGCTCCAAGCAGTCTCGAGTTATCCGTTGGAAATATTCTCCCAGACACAGCGTCGCCCCTTAATTCCCAGTAAAAAACACGCTCGCGATTCAAGATGGCCGATGGCGCTTGGCTTCCCCACTACCAAGCGCTCGTCAGTTGATTCGCGGAGGGGGAGAGCGCCTACTAGTCTGGCATCTTATAGTCATGCGCTCAAACCCTCGGTAGCCGTAGTAGGGAACGTACGTAGTCAAGTTTGTTCGAGTCTCATTCAACTGTTCGAGGAGGGGGGAGTTATTTTGTTAAAAGTTCAGTTACGGCATCTAAAAGGAACTCAGTGCAATGTTACGCGTTAGTATCAGCTTGAATAATATTTTGTTGCTTTAAAATTTTTTTTCTTAATTCCATTATTTAGAAAAAAATTATTTTTCCTTCTAATTCCATTAAAATTTTTTTAAAATTCCATTAGTGACTTAAAAATGGCGCACGGTTTAGTAAGAAGTGCAACAATTCAAAATTCTCAATCCGAAAAAGTGTTACAAAAAAAGACAGTAGTAACCGGAAGTAGAAGAATATTCCCGGCGTCATTTAAAATAAAAGTATTGGATTCATATCGTCATGACAAAGATTGTCTTGGTAATCAACGAGCTACGGCACGAAAATACGGAATTCATCGACGGCAAATCCAAAAATGGTTGCAGTGCGAACAAGATTTACGCAACAGTTGTGCTAACTCCAATACTAACTCTAATTCCAATACTAATGGAAGTAAAAATGTAAATGGAGGTGGAAATAAATCTGGAATTGATCTAACGGTAAGAATTCAAGAAATTCCAAGAATTCTTCCTCCAATTGGTGAAGAACAAAAGTATTGGAATTACGATAACTATCGGAGTGACCAGAGTGTATACAGCGGATACTCCGGAGACAGTGAGAGAGTAAGTCCAGATTCTACTAGTCCTATTGGATCTGAAAGAGAGGATTGTGGTTTTAGTGAGTGCAAAAAAAATCCAACGGATAATATATTTGGGTCTATAAGAATTCTTATTGGATCTGATGATAGTAATAGAATCAGTGGAATTTCACCCAAACCTGTGGATTGTTTCCTTAGAAGTAGATCTAATGAAAGTTCTATTGGATATCATACAGATAGTTCAAGGAGTCCAGTGAAATCTAATGAAAGTTCCAATGAATCAAATAATGGAAGTGGAAATGAATCTGATTCGAGAATTTTTACAAAATTTAATGATAATTTAATTGGATCTGTTGACAATAGAATATCCATTAATGGATTTGGATTGAGCCAAGAATATCCAATGATTCAATCAGAAAGTATAATTAGAAGTCCGCCTATTGTAAATAGAATTGGACCGATAAATAATGGACTAATTACAAACGGAATGACTCCAGATTACTACGGTTTTCCAACAAGCATACCAGACTATAACTACAATCTAATCAGACCAGAGTCAACTCCAATGATTTCTAATTCCGTTAAAAAAATTATGGGCCTAGATTCGAGTCCAAGCGGCGAAATTGGATCAGAAATGGATTCCAATTCAGACTCAGGTACACACAGTCAATCAGACAGCGACGATCAATTGGACTCTTCATTGGAAGCTCCAAGCAACGATATCACAAGACGAAGATCCTTTCCTCTTGCATTCAAGCTCCAGGTCCTGGACAGTTTTCACAAGAGCGAAGAGAACCAGAGGGCGACTGCAAGGAAGTTCAGGATAAACAGGAGGCAGGTTCAGAAGTGGCTGGCTCAGGAGAGGGAGCTCAGACAAGAGGTGGGACTTCGTCGGGGAGAATCAAGACAGAGATTGACTACTGCGGAACCGAGTTCTGGACCGGTTGATCTGAGGACTTACGGGCTCGCTTACCAAGACCGGCCGCTTTGTCTGGTTAAGCCGAAGAACTGCCCGAAGCCTAAAAAGGACTACATTACCTTCAAGCCTTATCTGGACAATCCCGTTGTCAAGCCTGACGAGCAACGGAACGACAACACCTGCTGCTGCGTTCAAGTTCCCGCATGGCAGTTCTACCGGGAGAATCCAAGTGCCTTTATTAGCTACTCGGTGCCCAATTTTTAAGTTAAACAAAAAATTCTTTAGTGCTGTAAGTTTTTTAGACGAAAGAGTCGGATAATTGAGTCAGAAATTCCGAGAGCTTTAAAATGAGTACCCACACGACCAACTTTGGTCACATGTGGCCGTATGTGATCATATCTGGCCGCATGGGATCATATGTGACGCGTGTGTGTCATATGTGTCATATGTATAAGCAGATATGATCACATAAGGCCTCATACGCCAGAAATACCACTTGTGGGTACTCGTTGGAAAGCTCTTGGAATTTCTGAGTCAACTAGACACTTTTTAAAGCCATAACGCCAACAGAGCGAATTTTATTCAGAAAATAATTACAAAGTAATTTAATTTTCTTTGCTCTTTTAAAATTAACTTGTTTTGTAATTATTTTTTGCTGCTCAAATTCTGCTTCCATTAACGTTAGAATTTTAATGTACATGTTGTAAATGTTTTGTTAATTTATATTATTATTTTAATGTGCCTTTATCGGTAATTACACACTAATTGACAACAGCTGATAAACAATGCCTCAGGACACAAAATAGATAAAATAAAAAAAAAAAAAAATATTCGTGCCTTTTAAGCGTCAAAAGACATTTTTGTATTACATTGTTATTTATTAAAATTCGTTCTTACTTGTGGTCATTGATCCCAAATGAATTTTTTTTTTAACAATGTTGACGTTGTTAGAGTTTTTCAAACATTTTGACTAAAATTTTTTTTCTTTGGAAAAATTGGCTGGCTTTCCAATTTTTTGAGAAAAATTTTTTATGAACAAAAAAAAGAACAAATTTTACTATTTAGAGTCTAATTTGGTTATATGTATTTTATAAATTTATATTTAACTATTATAACAATCATTATGCGTGCCTTAAAATATATATAATTATTTTAAGATTGAAACTCGTCAAATGCATAGTAAATATATATATAATTATAAGAATAAACTATATCAAGAAAATAAATTATAATTATTATTAATATTAAATATTTACATGTGTATTATGCATCTGTATAGAAAGTATATATTTTATGATGTAAAAAGAAAAAAATAATTTCTTATTAAATTTTTTGAAAAAAAATATTCCAAGTCGTTTTTTTTTTTTCTAGCATAATTAATTAATTTATTTTTTTAATAATTAATTTATAAGATATCAAGATTGTGATAAAGGTAAGCAACTTTTTAATTAGTTTTTTTTTGTGATTATTAATTAAAAAATTTTTTAATAGTTTTAAAAATTTTTTAAAACTAGAAATTTTATAAAAAAAAATTTTTTTCAGGATTTTTGGAAAAAAAACTTTTTTTTTTTATTTAATAAAAAAAATTTAATTTAAAATTTTTATTAAAAAAATTTTTGCAAAAAAAAAAGAAAAAAAATTAATTTTTATGTTTCAGACTAAAAATAATAAAAATTAAAAATAAATGCAACAAAATTACCTTCCGCCGGATCACGATGATTTTTTGACACCTGAGCAAATTAAATTGCGGTATCAAGATACTTCATTAATTATTTTTAAAGTAAGTATAATAAAATAAAATTCACCAAAAAATTTTTTAAATTGCTTAAAAAAAAATTTTTTTTTCATGTTCCAGGAACAGAAGAACAGGAACAATAATTTTCTCAGTTTTGGTACCAGTCGCCGGACAATTGAGTACAGTAATTTCGGAAATGATCCTGTAATTATCAAGCCAAAGATAATTAATACAGAAAAAGATGATAAATTACGGAATCGAACGAAACAAAGTAATATTTGTTCGATTAATTAATTAATTAATTAATTTAGCATGAAATTATTCTGTAAAAATGGATTATTAATATTAATTTTAATTAAATAAAATTTAAAAGTTGTACTAAAAATTCAAATTTCGCGCGCGTGCGCGCGCTTTAATTCTGGACCAATCAGTTTTTTAAAAAAGGTTACAGCGCATGCTCACTTACTCTGTTTTTGCCGCAGCAATTCAAAAGTTTCGGGCAATTTAAATAATTACACTGTCTACAGACATAAAAAGTACCAAAAAAAGATGGCGGATATTGAGACATGCGCAGAAAAAATTTTCAATTATTAAAAAGGGGTAAGAAAAAATTAAGGGTCTCTTTTTCGGTAAATATCGATATAATTTTGATACTAAATTGAGTCATTAATTTTTTTATTTTAAGATTAGTAATTTTTTAATATCTAATTGTATATAATAATAAATTTAAAGATTTTTATAAATTTGTATTGAATAAAAGATAAAATTTAAATTAAAGAAAAAAAAATTCTGCAAGCGAGAAAAAAAGCGACACGGCGCCATCTGGTGGTGATTTTATGAAGTTAGTAAAAATTCATTTTTTTTTTCAATTTTTGATAATAATAATAATAATAATAATAATAATAAATTAAAAATTTTAATTCTATTAATAAAAATAATGAAATTTTATTAAACTCTTACTTAAATAAATTTCTATTAAATAAATTGGGAAATTTTCAATTACAAATAAAAAGGAAAAAAATAAATTTATAAATACCTGGGAAATTCCTCAAGAAAAATCTATGAATATAAATTGTATTGTTCAGGTCAGTCTTGACAAATGAAATTGAGACTCATTATTTTTCAATAGTATCAGTTCACTCTTGTAAAGATAATTATAAATAATAATACTAATCAATATAGAACAGATTAGGCAAAATTTATACCTTTTAGTGTCATTATTTGTTTCACATAGAATCACTTAAGAAGCTTATTATCCGAGATGTTCTCTATTAAGTAAGTATACCTGAGTAATGAGGGTCAAGAATTGCAGGCATTTAAACTACCCCCTACTACTTCTTGGAATTTTTTTTTTAAATTATAATTCCATTTGTTGCAGCTGAGGAAAAAAAAAAAATTTCTTTTAATTTAGAGAAAAATTTTTAAATTTCATTGACTTGAATAAAAAAAATTTAAACAAAATTTTTTAGTTTATTTTGTTGAAATTAATTTTTTTTTTAATAATTATTTACTTGGAATGTTAAAAAAATTTTTTTAAATTAAAATTATTGTTAAATAAAATAATTATATTTTTTTTTAGGCTTTTAAATTTAATTTAAAAGAAAAAAATTATTAATTACGTTTTTTTTATTTTTAAATACTGGAAAAATTGCCGCTTAAAATTAAAAATCAGAAAAATTAGAGTTTTAAGTAAAATAAATAATTTAATTATAATTATTTTATAATATAATATTAAAAAAATTAATTTATTTAAGCTAAAACTGTGCGCGCAAGCGTGGAAATTTTATAAACAAGAGTTAAGAGCCGCCATCTTGATTCTAACTCACGAACTGCCATTTTGTCGGAGTAGAGATTGAGCTTACCAGCGGCTGTAACTTAAAAGTATATAAAAATAATTTATATTTGAAAGCACTTGAATCGATACTAACCAAACATGGCAGCGCTAGTGAGCTGTAGTATTAACCCCGAGTGAAAATAAATAAAATAAACAAAAATAATTAAAAGTAAAGAGCAAAAATTCCAAAAAAAATGGCGGACGACCGGGAAGTGTTAAAAGAAATTTGGAAGGGAAAAATTCCGGTGTGTTTCCAGTTGGACCGTGAAGAAGTCTGCGAACTTCAGGCTCCTGACCCATTTTACCTCATGGTGCCTAGATTGAGTTATTTTCCTCTGTGCACTGACAAGGTTAGTAATTTTATTCCTTTTTTTGGTTAGAATTTTTATTTTTGTGTTATCGGATTTATTTTGCGTTTTAGGTTAGGAAGCACTTTATAAAACACATCCAGGAGGACCACCAGGAAAATGAAATGTGGCTGGAGTTTAACGGCACTCCGCTTAAATGGCACTTTCCAATTGGCGTGTTATTGGATATTTATTCGAATGATATCGAGCTGCCTTGGAATATTGTCGTGCATTTTGATAAATTTCCTGAAAATGATATTATGCATTGTCCTAATAAGTAAGTTTAATTTATTTTTTTTTTAGTGTATAGCTTGCTGAAGTTTGTGAGCTGGGAGGGGGAAAAGAAAGAAGAGCTTCCGGAGGAAGCTCATAGATGGCGGGAGTTGTTAAAAATTAGCGGGAAATTTGAATTTAAAGTTATGGCGGGAATTTTTTTAAATTTAAAATCAAGGAAAAATTTATTTTTAGAAAAAATAATTAAGCATTAATTTTATGGAGAATTTTTAAAATTTATGGTTTATTTTGATAAATAATTTTACTTTGCAAAATTAATAAGTTAAAAATTTTTTTAAATTATTAGTTACGTCTAATAAAAATTTTGCGTCTTTGCATTAAAAAACACAGTACTTTAAATGGTATTTATTATTAATCATTAAGGTTTTTATTTTTAAGATATATTGTTATTTTTTTTCTTTCTAAGAGTCCTTTTAAGTCACACTGTTTATGTATTTAATGTGTAAATATTAACAATAAATTATCACTTTAATTAATTACAACTTTGATCGCTGGTCAAGTTAATTTAACTAAACATTTTTATGTCTTCGCCGGCATTTTTAGAATTTTCAGAGTCTTAGCTTTAAGGCCTAGCATAAGTTTTTTGAAAAAAAAATTTTTTTCGCAGAGTTTTCAGCGCCCCCAACTCAAAAAACTCGGATTTTTTTAAATTCGCCACGTTTTTAGGATTTAAAAAATTCAAAACTTCTTTTAAAATCAAAATTAAGAAACCGGCTACAGTTTATCGTAAAGAAGAAACTCAAAGCTACAATTTTTGTCTGAAACTTTTTTTTCTAGCACCAACCTATCATTTGATAAAAATTGCCAAAGTTTAAAAACGGCAAATTTTTCAATAAATGACCTTTTTTGGTTTTTTTTTGGAAAAATGGAAAATTTATTGACTTTTCTTTTGGAAATTCAGAAATTTAATATCAGGTCTGATAGGAAATTTTCTGGGCTACAATTTTGGTCCTGAGGTTAATCATCGTAGGACCCATAGTTTCTGAGAAACAGTCGGATTAATCACGATCGGGCGAAATTTTTACTTTTTTTGATTAATAGCCGATATCTCCGAAACTAATAGAGCTATAAAAATTTTACTGGTAACAAAAATGTTCTTCGGAAAAATTCCTGACAGATTCAGCCAAAATTTGTACGAGTATCGTCTAAATTATCATCAAAAAAATAAAACCCGGTTAGAAAAAAAATTTTTCTCAAAAAATTTTGGAAAAATTGAAAAAAATAAAGTTTTAAATAAACATAAGTGGCATTAACTTTATTTTTCATTTTTTTTATCACTGACAACCAAAAAAGCTATAAAATTTTTATTTTTACCAGAGGTTAGTGACAGTAATAATTTTTATTTTGAAGCATTTAATTATAGTGTCGAAACCTTTAACTTAGTTATCTTACAGACTTCTTTTACTAAAGACCCAGGTAAGATTTTATTCAAAAAATGCCACGTCAGTTAATTGTGATCGTCTTAACAGGCGTCGCATTGATTTCGGGCGCCAATGCAGCGCAAGCCAACCCACCTCCGACCTGCGTAGAATTAGGCGGAACGGTAAGTATAACTTACCGTAAGTATGACTTTGATCGTCAATGCACTGATTTATTTTGCAGTGCGACCAGCATCGTCGCTGCTGCGGTGAGAACCTCAAGTGCGACCTTTCGATAACTTTCGGCGTATACGAGTGCAAAGAAAAAGCAAAACTGGGCGACTCGTGCCGAGAAGCAATCCACTGCACTGACATTGTGCACTCCGTATGTTCGAAAAATAAGTGCGTGTGTCGACAAAGCAACGTCAGAGTTAGCGACTACGCCTGCGCCCCAGTATTGAATGGCTATTGTTGGAAAAACGAGACCTGCATGACGGAGAATTCACTGTGCGTTGACAACGAGTGTCGATGCAGAGCCGGATTTTTAGCGGAGGACAACAAGTGTCTGCCAGGTGAGTCACGCTTAACTTTGCGAGACACTAGAGTCATTAATTTGTCCTTGCAGTTGTTATTGGGTCGAAATGCAGCGACGATGCAGCGTGCGCAAGTGTAAAATTCGCAGAGTGCTCTTCAGACAAAGTTTGCGTCTGCTCGGATAACGCGATTGAAATCAATGAAAGGTTGTGCTTGGTACGTTTGGAACAAACTTGTCAAGCTGACAATGACTGCGCCGTTCCTAATTCTTGGTGCATTGACGATAAGTGTCAATGCAAAGTTCAATATTTTGCCTACTCTGAGATGGAATGCAGACTCAGTGAGTTTGATTTTCCGGGAAATTACTGCATTGGCACGAGCAATGTTTGCTGCATCGACGTCGAATGACGATGCAGTAAAATATTGTCCGTTTTAGTTGGCAATAGCAGTATTCCCTTGGCAGCTGCTCCAAATGCCAGGCATTGACCTTGAGAGTCAATGCAGTGCGGCGATTATTGCTTATGGCTTTTTCTTCCGCAGCTTTCATAGGAATGCCTTGCGACGCCGCAAAGGACTGCCACGACCATATCAGCAACTCATACTGCTACGACGACACCTGTCAATGTAAACGAAATTTCTTGATGAGAAACGGAAACACTTGCTTACCAGTGACAATCTCGTATTGTTCAACAATCGATGATTGCTTGGACACTGAATCTGTCTGCATTAACAATCGGTGTCAATGCAAGACCAACTATGTGATGCGGGACTCAAAATGTCTGCCAAGTAAGAACTTTAAGAATATATTAAAAATCTTGTCGAATTTTAAAACATTGTCAATGCAGAACAATTGATGGGACGATGCAGTAAAAATTCACACTGCTCCGAAGTGAAGTTTACGATGTGTTTAAATGGACAGTGCCGTTGTATTGACAAATTCTTCGCTGTCAATGCAACAGTTTGCACAAGAGGTATTGGTGGAAGCTGCAGTACCGATAAAGATTGTACTGTCGAATTCTCTAATTGTTTTCAAGAAACTTGTCAATGCGATCAAGGCTACATACAATATTCCGAGAGTCAATGCGTGGCACGTGAGTAACAATAATTTTATCTGACCAACAAATTTATAATCTTACTTGTAAATAATTTTAGTGGAATTAGGGACGACTTGTTTTGATGAAAGCGCTTGCAATCTGATAAAAAATGCGCATTGCTTTGAGAATCAATGCACTTGCAAGGACGAATATGTTGAAACAGATGCATCCACATGCGCTCCGTTGCTCAACGCCGTCTGCTCCGATGACCTGAAGTGCGCTCCCGCGAACTCGGTCTGCATTGATCATAGGTGTCAATGCGAGTTCAGTTACTTCCCGAAGTCCGACTTCGAGTGCGTCTTAAGTAAGTCTCAGTCGCCAGTTAAGTTTTTTTGCTAATTTGCTTCATTTTAGCGTACCTGGAACGGCGATGCAGAATTGACAAGGATTGCATTGACACCCACTTCGCAAAGTGTTCTGACGCGGGAAAATGCATCTGCCATGAAAAGTACGTGCGAACTGGCCCAATAACTTGTTCGCCAATTTTAGGAGGTTACTGCACGAACAACAGTGAGTGTGTCACTGTCAATGCAGAGTGTTCCAGGAACCGATGTCACTGTTCCGCAGAATACATGCAGCGCTCTGATAACCTCTGTTTACTCGGTAAGTTTTTAAGACTGTTGTGTGCACACCACGGTGTGCACACCAAGGTTGTGCATTGATACTTGAAGCACCGACTGCATTGACTTTGAACGACGATGCAGTAGAATTCCCGTTTGGAATTTGATAACTTTCTAATCTAATCCTTGCAGTGTTCCTGGGCCAGACGTGCGTCATGAACAACGATTGTAATAAAATATTACACGCTGAGTGTTTCAATCAAAAGTGTCAATGCAGGAGAGGCTACACTAAGTTCGACCAGCAGAAGTGCTTGCCCCTGATTGGCGCAAGCTGCACGGAACACAAAGAGTGCGCTGTCTACAATTCTAACTGTGTTGACAATAAGTGTCAATGCTTGGAGACTTATATTCCGCAGACCGAGTCCGAGTGTGTGTCGAGTAAGTGCTTAACTATTCGGTTACAGTAACTGCATCGTCATTTTTTATCGACACTTTCAGCTAGCGTTGGCGTCGCTTGCTACAGCGACGATGACTGTGATATTCCTAATACACACTGTTCAAGGTTTCAATTCTGCATTTGTAATAAAAATTTCATTACCACGGATAATAAAGCATGTGTTACTATTCTCGGAGCGTATTGTACTATAGACGCAACCTGCGGCACAGCTCATTCCGGCTGCATTGACAATAAGTGTCAATGCAGAGAAGGTTTCGCCCGAGGGCCGTACAATGATTGCGTGTCAGGTAAGAATAAGATTAACCTTGACAATTTTAACTCAACAGTCAATTTTATTTACATTGACGCTTAATGTCAATGCAGTTTAAATTATTCAATGTGCCTCACATTGTCCGGCAAGTTCGTGACTTAAAATCTGAATTGTGAATCGATGACACGAATTTAGCCGGCATTGACATTGATTGTCAATGCAGCTCTAATTTTGCCAACGATTCACTGATTGTTTACCTTGCAAGCGCGTGATTCGTGACCTTGGCCTCGAGCTGACTACCGAACTTGGACTGCATTGACACTCGTTGTCAATGCAGTCTCATTTTCGGTCGCAGTACTCCTAAAAATTGTGTTTTCAGTCACGTTAGGCGGCGCCTGTGCGACGAATCGTGATTGTAAGTACATACCAAATGCAATTTGCATTGACAATAAATGTGTGTGCGAACCCGACACATTTGCATTGACCCCGTCAGCCTGTACCCACTTGTTGAACACCACTTGCTCGTCTTCCGCCGATTGCGGCGTCGGCGAGTCTCACTGCTTTCAAAATAAGTGTCAATGCAGGCCTGATTGGGTGGCAATGACTAATACCATGTGTGCAAAACGTAAGTACAGGTTATTTTAGACGTCAGTCGTGAAAAAAGCTTCATTAAATCCTTCTGCAGGTTCTATGTTGTATTATTGTGACGATGGAATTGATTGTGGCGAGCCCTGGCATTCTAAGTGTTCCCAGAACAGATGTGTCTGCAAGGAAAAACTTAATAACTCTGTCAATAAAATTAATCCTGAAAAAAATTTACGGGACAACTAACAAGTTATTTTTATCATCAATCAGCAGACAAATTATCTTTATATTAAATTAAATTACAAACTTTATTTTTTCCAGTTGATTATCTTACCCCCACTCAACACAACTATGTACGCTTACGTGTTAATTTTGCAACTTGTGGCTGTTTCCTCAGTCCTAGCAGTTCGGGGTAAAGTCTCTACAACTAGAAACTTAGAATATCCTTGCTCTGAAACGTTACTTTGTGGTGTTGAAAACGCTGCATGTTCTCCAACTTCACACCAATGCGAATGCAATGAAAATTACCTGGCTGACAGCGGTCTTTGTGTGCAATACGCCAAAAGTAACGACCCCTTCACCAAGCGATGAATTGTCCGTTCGGAACAGTTAATACAATAAACTCTATTTGGTGTTTTAGAAGTCGAGGACTCTTGTGCCTCATCATTCCTCGTGTGTAAAGGCGTTAAAAATTCTCATTGCTCTGATAATAAATGTCAGTGCCGCTGGAGATACACAAAAGTCGGCGGCAAGTGTCGTCCGACCTTAAACGGTAAATGTGTATTCAACAGTGCTGTCGAAGACGAAACATGTTACGGAGACGGTGTAACATGTTCAAAAGACAACAAGTGCACATGTCAATACGGTTATGTTCAGCACATCGGTAAATGCGTGAAACAAGCTGGTAATGTATTTGCACCTAAAATTACCCTCGCTAAAAAATAATTTTTATAACTCAGGAAATTACCTCCAGATAAATAAATTTATTAATTTATTTTTTTAGACTTTGGCGGAGTTTGCTCTTCAGACATTCAATGTGCGCACATCCCAAACTCTTTTTGTTATTCGACGTGTCAGTGCAGACCGACTTATGCTCGTAGGAATTTTACTGGTCATTATGAATGTGTGAAGAGCTTAGATGCTCCGTGCAAAGTTAAAAATGATTGCGGAATGTATTCTTTGGATTGCATAAATGGTAGATGTCAATGCAATCCTAATTTCTACGAATATAATGAATTTTGCCGCATTAAAGCTACTAGTAAGATGAATATTTATCAAATCAGTTTTATAACTCAGAAAAATATTAACTGATACATCATTTTTTAAGATTACTTTATTCCGTCTTCTGATTATAATTTTATTTTATTTTAGCCCTGAATCAAACCTGTTACCAATACAATGATTGTAGCGTTTCAAATTCGATTTGTTACAATAACAAATGTCAGTGCAATTGGAGTTACTTTGAAAAAAATGGAAGTTGTGTTAAGGGTTTACATGCGCCTTGCAAATCACAAGATGAATGTCAAAAAGAAAATTCAGGTTGTATTAATTACAAATGTGCATGCAAGGAAAATTTCGAAGAGTACTTAGGCGAATGCAAGAGTGTAACTTCTGTCGAAGAATAAATACGCCGCCGAAGGCTTTATTTATTTACGTAGAAATAATTAATATATTTTTCATAAATCATTTATTGCCTTGTCAAATTTCTGTAATTATTAATTTGGTTAATAAAGTAACAATAAATGATTAATTGTTGTCGATTTCAACTTACTTGTCTCACTGTTGTTAATTTCCAGCGCCCCCGAATGTAAGATTCTTGCTGGAAAATACTCGTATGGCTTCAATAGCTATAATTAAAATCAATCAATGCCTTCTTTAGATACTAGCAGTGTCTAATTACTTTTTAATGTTAGATTTTCTTCAATAACACGTTAGTTTTTTAATCAAACAGCGGAAAAAATAACTTGACCTTGAAAATAGAACAAAGCTGCAAGCGGCGCTCGGCGAACTCCTCAAAAGTTCAGTGAAAAATTGTTTTTAGTACGATTTTATTGGCTTGATAAGATTAAAAAGAAGAATTAAAGACAATAAAACTTTTTAATTGACGATATTGATTTATTTAATCAATCAATTATGAAAAATATAATAATTATTTCTACAGTAATAAATAAAAGACTTCTGAGGGCGTATTTGTTTTCAGATTAAGTTTTCCTCACGCATGCGCCTGAGGACTCTTCGAATTTTTGCTTGCATGCACATTTATTTTTAATACACTTTGACTGTTTCTTTCGACATTCATCATTCAATTTGCAAGGGGCATGCAAACCCTTGACACATTTTCCACCTTTATCAAAATAATTCCAGTCACACTGACATTTTTCATTGTTACAAATCGAATTTTGTGGCCAACAAGCTTTGTAATGATAACAGGGCTTATTAAGCGCTGAAATAAAATAAAATATCAATTTTTATTTCCGAGCTTTGGAACAAATTTAATAAATTTAATAAATATTCATCTTACAGCTAGTTTTAACGTGGCAAATATTATTGTTTTCATAAAAATGTTCATGACATTGGCATGTTCCACCTAAGCATTTCATATTAGCAAGTCCGCAATCTTTATCCTTTTTGCAGGAAGCATCGAAGCTCTTTACACATTGATATTGACCAGTAACATTCCTAAGAGCATAAGTCGGCTTGCACTGACATGTCGAATAACAAAAAGAGTTTGGGATGTGCGCACATTGAAGGTCTGAAGAGCAAACTCCGCCAAAGTCTAAAAAAATAAATTAATAAATTTATTTATCTGGAGGTAATTTCCTGAGTTATAAAAATTATTTTTTAGCGAGGGTAATTTTAGGTGCAAATACATTACCAGCTTGTTTCACGCATTTACCGATGTGCTGAACATAACCGTATTGACATGTGCACTTGTTGTCTTTTGAACATGTTACACCGTCTCCGTAACATGTTTCGTCTTCGACAGCACTGTTGAATACACATTTACCGTTTAAGGTCGGACGACACTTGCCGCCGACTTTTGTGTATCTCCAGCGGCACTGACATTTATTATCAGAGCAATAAGAATTTTTAACGCCTTTACACACGAGGAATGATACGGCACAAGAGTCTCCGACTTCTGAAACACCAAATAGAGTTTATTTTATTAACTGGTCCTAACGGACAATTCATCGATTGGTGAAGGGGTTGTTACTTTTGGCGTATTGGACACAGAGACCGCTGTCAGCCCAGTAACCATTGTTGCAGAAGCATTGACTTAAGCTCGTAGAACATTGAGCGTTATTAGGACAATCTGAGGGTCTAAGGCAAGGATATTCCAAGGAATCGGTTCGAGACATTGCACCCTCAACCGCTAGTACTGAAAAGACAGCCACAAGTTGCAAAATTAACACGTAAGTGTACATAGTTGTGTTGAGTGGGCGGTAAGATAATCAACTGGAAAAAATAAAGTTTGTAATTTTATTTAATATAAAGATAATTTGTCTGCTGATTGATGATAAAAATAACTTGTTAGTTGTCCCGTAAATTTTTTTCAGGATTAATTTTATTGACAGAGTTATTAAGTTTGAATTT
>JZSA01003787.1:0-98805 GCA_000956155.1 Cotesia vestalis | reverse complement strand
TGGCTATTAAAATCATTAAACATATTTTCAACTATACAAATTTATTTATAAATTTATAAATCATCTTACAAAATAAATTACAAAAAACCTAAACAAGACTAGCAGCGCCGATATTAACAACCATATCTGCACTACGTTCAAACCCGGTGACGTCAAGGCTTCCCCCACTCCTCGGCTGCTCTATCAACGCAGCGAGGTGTTCTCTGCTGGAGAACCTAGCCTGAAGGTCACAGTCCAATTGTCCTGAAAAAATTCCTCAAATTACTCCTCTATTCCCCTTCTCCTTCCCTTCTCCCCTCCCCTTCTTTAGCCTTACCTGATAAAGAAGGTGAGGCCCCCTTGCTGGAGCCGTACATCCTGGTGCTGTACCCAGAGTCATTATGGGCATCATGCTGCCCCTGAAAGGGCGTGGGACTGTAAACAGCACTCCGGCTCCTGTAGGGCATGCGCGCAATGCTTTCATAGTTCCCCCTCCCCAATCCATTGGTAGCCGCACACTTATCCTGCTCCTCCTCGCTGCTCTCGCTCCTGTTTTTCCTCGGGACTTGCTGGAACCTCTTTATCATCTCATGGACACTCCTGCGGCTGAGTTCTTGATCATCCTCTCCAGGGTTAACCTCCTCGGGCCTGTTCCTGCCTATGACCCCATCAAAGGTCTCATTTAACCTTGGAGCGACTTCCAGGACCCTTAAAACAGTATCATTGGGCAGTTCCTTCAAGCTCTTGCTCAGCCTGGGAATCGCAGGGATGTCCAGGTTGTCCAGACTTCCCAGCCGCTGCCCGGAGGTTTCTCCAGGGATTTCAAAGCTGCGGTCATTCTGGCGGTCATCTAGTAGATCTTCAACTGACTTAGCTCTGACAATTCCTTCGGGGCCTTTGGAAACTGGCCCAGGCCGCTCGGAGTGTCTTCCAGCGGCGTTCCGGGTCAGCCACCTGGTATGGGCATGCTTTTCTTCGCACCTGTGCTTTTCCAGGACAAAGTGCCTGGTCAGCTCAGAAATCTGGCCTCTGGTCTTCTTCTCCAGGTGCGCGACCTTGAGGTCCAGTCGCTCATGGGCCTGATCAATGTGGGCCTTCAGCTCGGCCTTGTCCCGCTTCATCTTGGCCTCCATGTGCCTGAAGAACGGGGCGCAGTAGCAGGTGTAGCCGACCCCCACTGGCCCCTTCCTGATGTTCCCTGCCAGGTCCAGGTAGTACTGCTCCCCGCGAGCCAGAGGGTCAGCGGGCAGGGAGTCCAACTTTGGACTAGGAAAGGATTCAGGGTCTGGGTAGTAGTGACAGCCGTAGGGTGACCATTTCCTCTGCGGCTCAAAGTGGACCTTTGCCTTGTCCTTGGGCTTGTCCTTGGTCTTGTCCTTGAGGCTGGACTTGGACTTTTCTTGATCCTTGACCTGGTCCTTGGTCTTCCTTTTCGAACTGGGACTAGGAGCCTTGGCGTCAACGTCATCCAGGGTCTTGGATCGGGACCTGGGCCTGCTCTTGGCCTTGTTGATGATCTCCAGAATCTCCGCCAAGTTTTTCCTCCTGGCGATGTCCTTGGCGGTTTCTCCCTGCTTATTTCTCAGGTGACGGTCGCAGTTCGCCTCCAGCAGGATTCGGGTCAGCTTCCGTCTGCCCATTGCGGAAGCAATGTGCAGGGCTGTGTCTCCGTTCTTGTTCTGGTCAGAGACCCGGCAGAGTGCTGAGATCAGGATCCGGGTGACTCCTGCGTGCCCATAGCGCGCTGCTGTGTGCAAAGCGGTGTCTCCACACTGAAAACAGAGCAAGATCAGCATGATGATGATTTAGGGGATTTACAGAGTACTTACGTTGTTTTGAAGGTCAGGGTTGCAGCCTGCGAGCAGAAGCTCTCGGCAGCTTTGGTTGTGCCCGTTTTGGCACGCCAGGTGCAGAGGAGCGAAGCCCGAGAAGTTCCGGGTGTGCAGGGGCCCTCTAGATGTCCCCAACGCCTTTGATAGGGTTGACACTGTTCGGCTGTAGCCACGCCAGCACGCTTCGTGCAATGCTGAGTTTCCGTGCTGGAAAATTTGAAAAAGTCAGAATTAGGGGCGGTTAAATTTTGCCTTAATATTGAGATAAAAAAATATATTAGGAGTGTTTTCGAAAGCTTAGAGTTCAAGGAACAAGGATCTGCAGCTAAGTATGCAGAAAAAAAATTCCTTAAGCTTCATTTCCGGTTTTAAGTTAAAAAATGAAGTTTTTCGGTTTTTTAATTAGGGGCGTTGATATTTTGGGTTAATATTTAGATAAAAAAATAAACCAGGGGTGTTTTGGAAAGCTTAAAGTTCAAGGAACAAGGATCTGCAGCTAAATATGAAGAAAAAAAATTCCTTAAGCTTCATTTCCGGTTTAGAAAATGAAAAATCTAACATTTTCCAGCTCAATCGAAAAAATGGGATTATTATCAAAGTTTCTGGAGTTTTAGAATAAAATTTAAGCGTGACTAATTTCTTAGAATTAATTTAAATAGTTTTGAATTTTTAGAATGTATTTATAGTAGAAATAAAATAATAAAATGAAGTAATTAAATAAATGACAACTTTAATGGTTTTATGTCTTTACTGGAGACTGCTAATAAAACTTTAAATTTATTATTTTATTTAGAATTGCGCACGGTTAAATGTGACTTTAACAACTTGGTTATATATACAGATATAAAACAACCGATCTAAATGATGTATATCACGCGATGTCTCCTCTTATTGCGATAATAAACGCTCAAGAAAATTGATATTTAATTTAAATAAATGAGCAAAAAATTTTTCACTTTCAAGGCCTTGACTAATCAAGGAAGTTTAATCATTCTTATGTCTTTGCCGGTATTTCTCGATGCTTCAAAGTCGTGACTTTAACATTTAATGGTCCAATTTTTAATTTTTATGATTTTTAATCAAGTTTTCAGCGCCCCCAGTTTTAAAATTTACCTAGCTTTGTTTTGAGGTCGGATATCTTCCGATCCGTTAAGTTTATCGAAAAATTATAGGAGACCATTTTTGTAGAGCGGGAAATTTTCTATCGAAAACATTTTAAGGTTACTTTGAAAAAAAATTTATTTTATGACTTAGAGCGCTTTGAAAATGACCCCAAGACTCTGTAGCGATTTTTTGATTTTTGGAACCCCCAAAAAATATTGCTTTTGATTTTTGGAACCCCAAAAAAATATTTAACACCCTACTTTTTATGTCTTCGGCACTGAGGATATCATCTAGGGACTGTAAACTAAAAATTCAAGTGATACTTTCTGAAATCTCCTGAGAATTTTCCTAAATTTCCTACGCCCCCGCCAAAAACTCACGATTTTCCCAAAAATCAACTTTGACCTCGGATATCTTTTGAACGGTTAATTTTATCACAGAAAAATCTTGATGCTTGGGGGCGCTGAAAACTACCAAAAAAAATATCAGAATTGCAAAAACTCAAAGTGTTTTTCAAAGCTAAGACTCTGAGGATTCCAAAAATACCGGCGAAGACATAAAAATAATTAATTGTCTATTTTTAATCGGCTGTTGAAAAAAAAAAAAAATGTTTTAATGGCAGGAGTAAATTACACAGCAGGTAGATGTCATTATCATTAATCATTGTCTCGGTTATAATCATTAATAATGTTTTACGAAAATGAAATTATTCAGAAATAATTATTGCCTTTAATGGTGGAATATAACCGATGCGGTGTTTGAGGTAATTGGAGATATTCACTCAAGAATTAAACAAAAACTACTTAAGTATGCGAGTGAGCAACAACCGCCATTTTGATAAGGTGGTTTTACGTATATAAACACTTACGTAAATGTACTATGCATGACTAAGAGTGAGGATAAAGAAAAGAGGAATAGGTACGTTTGTCCATGTTTATCTGGTGATCCTACAGACGCAACTTGGAATAAATTTATAAACCTTACTGTGGAGTTGGGAAGTTTTTTGTCAGAAATCGATTTGTGATTTTTTGCATTGGGATGATTTAAGTGCAAGATTTAAAAAAAATTCCCTAGATTAATGTTACTAGAAAAATTATTTTTATCAAAAAGTTACTAGAAAAAATTTGTAAATAAAATAATTACTTGGAAAATTCTTTTCATAAATCACTAGAAAAAATCCCTAGACAAATATTACTTGAGAATTCACTAGATCAAAAATTTACTAGAATAATTCCCTAGAAAATTTTCTTGTACAAAAATTACTAGAAAAAGTCTCCAATCAAAAAATACTAGAAAAATTACTAAAAAGTCACTGGAAAAATCACTAGAAAAATTCCCTAGACAAAAATCACTAGAAAAATTCCCTAGGCAAAATACTAGAAAAACTACTAAAAAGTCACTGGAAAAATCACTAGAAAATTTCACTAGACAAAAATCACTAGAAAAATTCCCTAGACAAAAATCACTAGAAAAATTCCCTAGGCAAAATACTAGAAAAACTACTAAAAAGTCACTGGAAAAATCACTAGAAAAATTCCCTAGACAAAAATCACTAGAAAAATTCCCTAGGCAAAATACTAGAAAAACTACTAAAAAGTCACTGGAAAAATCACTAGAAAAATTCCCTAGACAAAAATCACTAGAAAAAATAAAAAAGTTCTAAGGTCGAAAAATCACTAGAAAAATTCCTAGATTTAAAAATTCACTAGAAATGTCCCTAAACAAAAGGCACTAGAAAAATTTTTAAGACAAAAGTTTTTAAAGTCGTGTTACCGTGTATTTTATTATACTATTTTTCTTGTATATTGTTGGAATAATTCAAGACACACATTATTTATTTATTTAAAATACTGATTTTCGTTTAGTTATTTTAAAATAAAAATTGTTTTTCATTAATTAATAAGTCAGTTGTTTGTATTTAAATTTAAAAAGAAGATTTAAGTATGACATATTATGTATCTACATTTAAATTAAATAATAAATAATAAATAAATAAATTTAAACATCAATCTGGTGCATGAAAATTTCTTAAAATTATTTCGAGGAAGTATTTTAGATCCACCGGCTACGTAACATGACACCGGTTCTCAGTAACATAAACAAACTAAATTCACAATACCTTTCTTTCTTTTACTCTCTATTCCATCGTTCGTATCCCTTCCACTAAACTTCTCCCTACCCTCTCTCCCTCTCTGGTACCTTGCGCAGTACCTTCTCTCGTTTGTTACATTATTTACGCCTGACACTCTCGACAAAAAATTCAAGTTCAGTTAGCTTGATATTATTTTACAATCAGAATCGGACGAATTTAGTGTCATTTAGTGTTTCTTAACCTCTTAACCGTATCATATGTGTGTTAATGGTTTTATAACGAGACAAAAAATTTTTATATATATTATTAAATCTATTAGCGAATAAAAATGTAATAATTATTTTTTTATTTTTATTTTAGAAGATTAAAATCTCATCAATAATTTTTTTTTTTTTTTAAGACAAGTTAATCGAGATGTTAAATTATTAATATATATATTTTGTGAATTTTATTATTATGAGATAAAGTAGCTTGTTAATAAAACCGTCAGAACGTGTGAAGGATAAAATAAAATTACAGATGAAACAGGAATTGAAAAAAAAATAATAAATAAAATATTCTGAGAATTTAATCTTAAATATGTTATAGTGACGCGGATTATTTTATTACACCTACGCTGTATGCTAATTTATTTTCGAAGATATTGCTGAATTTTCTTAACAAAAATCAATCTTATTTTTTTTTTAATTTAAAATTTTAAAGAAAATTTTGTTCAAATGCTTAAAAAAGAAAATTCAATACTAATTTTGTTTTTATGACCCCGGACACTTGAACCATACAAAAGACGCTTTATTTTTGTGAGGCTTAATACTTATACACATATTTTCTAATGTGATAACGTCTTATAAATCGATAAATACCGGCTGCACATACGAAAAAGTGTCACGTTTCGCCAGAGCCTTAGCGTGCGAGTGAAAACGCGGAACAAAAGAAAGAGAGGCTCGATCGTTGGCTCAAGCGTTAGCTTGTGACACATTATCTCTCTTCTTGTATGACGTCAGAGCTAGCAGTTCGAATGTTTTTCTATAACTAACTATTCGTGATTATATGTAAATTATTATTGCACATTACATTACGAAGGACTCTTTATTTTATTATGCACAGTACAACCAAATATTACGGTCTTAGTTGAGAAGAAAAACATGTGTTTTACTAAGGACACTAGAGAGTTAGACCTCACAATAAAATAGTTTTAACATTATAGTCAGTCTGCGACTAAACTCTGTCAAGTAACGACACTTCTATCGATACGATTCTTTTAAAATAAAAATTTTATTTGAATTATGCTTTGTGGATAATAATATTGTAATTTTTCATTATTTTTTATCAATTATAGTGATATCCATAACTTCTTACATTGTTTGTGTTAAAATCTTAGTTTATGTTTTAAATTCCGATGATATAGATTCATCCATCTTCTATATGAATCTTATCTCAAGTGAATTCCTGCAGATCCCCGTATAAGCTCCGTGGATATTTTGATAAGATATCCTTGAGTGTTTTTCAATAATGTACTATCAATTGAAGATCGAGGAAAAAAAAATTTGTCAGAAGTGGGATTTGAACCCACGCCCTCATAGAGGACCAGAAGCCTCAGCTCCACCTAGTGGAGAAGGTTTGAACCTTGAGTCTGGCGCCTTAGACCGCTCGGCCATCCTGACATTAAAAATTTTTCAGCGAGATTACATTATTCAACTTACGGACAGCCATTTATTGCCTTTCTGCGATTTTTGCATAGCAAAATTTAAATTTAAAATGATTTTGAAGATAAATTTGACTCTCTAGAAGTTTGCTGTCTCTAAAGTTTTGCATAGGGCGCTTAGTTTTGGAGATAATCGCAGTTTTTAGATTATTCGATGCTCTAGATTGTCGAATTGGAATCATATCAAGAGAAAATGATCCATATCTTCTGAACAATACAATTTATTGCGATGATTTTGAGAACCTTTTTTGTAGGAAATTTAATTCTTTGGATTTTATGGAAAAGATTTTCTGTAATTTGGATTGTTTAGAAGATATAGAGCATTTTAGAAATTAATGGTCGTAAAAAAAACATAAAATGTTTTATTGATAAGCCACCCTGGAGAAAATAAATCATAAAATAATAAATATTCAAAATAAACCGACCACCAGTGAGTGTAATTTATATAAGGTGTGTTGTAACGATAAATATACTTGACGACGTGTGTTTGCTCGGAAATCGCACCTTCAACAACTTTAACACACTCAAGCGGCTAAAGGGAGAGAACTTGCATGAGAAAAGTTGAACTATAACAAAATTATCATAAAAACAAGTGGTTAAATGTAATTTTATATATTATTATATTATATATCGCGTGTATTTGTTTAATGCGACACGCGATGCGACCATTCACGTCGGACTACTCGGGTCTTATTCGTAATAACAGTCTCTGAAATAATTCTCTACTCGTTAATTTTTTAATAAAATTATCTTTTATTTTAATGATCTAGAAAATTATTTCTGGTAACTTTTTGTGGAGAAAATTTTTTTAGTATTTTTTCTAATGACTTTTTGATCTAGGAAAAAAATCTTCAAATACTTACAACATTGTCCTGCTTTGAAATATCAGCTCCATGCTTCAGCAGAAGCTCAACGACTTCAAGATGTCCTTCAGCGGCGGCTTTTTGCAAGGGAGTAACTCCAGTCTGTAAAATAAGGAATGAGAATAATATAATGAAAAAAGCAGTGATCGACTTTTCCTACTTAATTAAAAGGGATTTATTTAGTTGCTGTGAACTGGGATAGCTATTAATTAGGGCTTGTAGCTTCAATAAATAAGGAATTATTTGATAAAAGAAACTGAACTTAAGACATTTACGAGTGTAAATCGAGTTTTGTTTGTTGTTTGTTTATATAGTGGACACGTGGCCTTAAATGGTACTTGCGACAACGATTGTACTGACATCATTATCTGCGACGTTTCGTTGCAATTAAATGGTAAATTAACAGTGAAGCAGTGAAGTAGTAACTCAAATGAAAAATCATTATATCCTAAACAATGATCAGATTTTAAATAATGATCACATTTTAAGCATCAATGATCAGAACAATGATCAGATTCTGAACAATGATCACATCCAGAACAATGATCACATTTTGAACAATAATCACATCCTGAACAATGATCACATCCAGAACAATGATCACATTTTGAACAATAATCACATCCTGAACAATGATCACATCCAGAACAATGATCACATTTTGAACAATAATCACATCCTGAACAATGATCACATCCAGAACAATGATCACATTTTGAACAATGATCACATTTTGAACAATAATCACATCCTGAACAATGATCACATCCAGAACAATGATCACATTTTGAACAATGATCACATTTTGAACAATAATCACATCCTGAACAATGATCACATCCAGAACAATGATCACATTTTGAACAATGATCACATTTTGAACAATAATCACATCCTGAACAATGATCACATCCAGAACAATGATCACATTTTGAACAATGATCACATTTTGAACAATAATCACATCCTGAACAATGATCACATCCAGAACAATGATCACATTTTGAACAATGATCACATTTTGAACAATAATCACATCCTGAACAATGATCACATCCAGAACAATGATCACATTTTGAACAATGATCACATTTTGAACAATAATCACATCCTGAACAATGATCACATCCAGAACAATGATCACATTTTGAACAATGATCACATTTTGAACAATAATCACATCCTGAACAATGATCACATCCAGAACAATGATCACATTTTGAACAATGATCACATTTTGAACAATAATCACATCCTGAACAATGATCACATCCAGAACAATGATCACATTTTGAACAATGATCACATTTTGAACAATAATCACATCCTGAACAATGATCACATCCAGAACAATGATCACATTTTGAACAATGATCACATTTTGAACAATAATCACATCCTGAACAATGATCACATCCAGAACAATGATCACATTTTGAACAATGATCACATTTTGAACAATAATCACATCCTGAACAATGATCACATCCAGAACAATGATCACATTTTGAACAATGATCACATTTTGAACAATAATGAAAAAAATCGGTTTTTGAACGCGGGGGCGTTGAAAACTTTACGAAAAACTATCAAAATCGGAAAAAGTCATAGTGGGTTTTAAAGCTGAGACTTTAAAGATTCTAAAAATCCCGGCAAAGACATAAAAATTCTTCGGCTAATTACTATAATCCTTTGGTAAAGTTTAGAAAAGTTATTAAAATTTGTCAGTATAATCTTTATCAGGAATTACACCCTTTTATTCACTATTGAGACTAGAAAAAAATGTTTCAGACAAAACTTGTAGCTGTGAGTCTCTTTGCACCCGAACTATTATTTATAATTAATTAATAACCCCCAGGATAAGCAGATAATAATAATAAAAAATTTATAATCCCAGATAAAAATATATAATCTTGAGTGTCCGGTAAGTGTCCTGGTGATAAATGTCCACCATATTCTGGTAGCAAAAAAAAAAAAATAAAAATAAAGCTCCCTCATCAACACTAATTTATTTATCAACAAATAAGCCGACTTATTTTTATTTTCCCTCGTTTTATTTATTCGAGTCTTTACATAAACAATTGTCTAAGATAAAAGTGTAAGTGGGGGGTGATTCAGTTTCCGGCCCGGGGGTAAATTTACTTAAATTAACGTGTTATAATAAAAATAGCCGCCGGTCAAAGTCTTGAGCTTGATTTTTAAAATAACGGGATCGGTCAAATAAACCGGCAATTAATATTTTAACTGCGAAAAATTATTGATTATAAATGCGCTGAAAATTAAGTTCCATATCAAGGCTATCTTTGGGAACTGTTCAAACTTCTATGAAAAATTACACAGATGCCATGATATAATAATACTTACAAGGAAACATAAAACGCACATGGAAATACCCAATGTATGCTTCTCTGCCGCTCTCCCCACTCCTCCTTTACTCTTCCGCGCTACCCCCTCCCTGCCGCTGTTTACTCACGAGTATACTGCACAGTGTATTATATTCCACGCAAGGTTGTGTATGTGTTGTCTGTATGCGTATCGTTTACTGAACTGTTGTGACTCCCAGCTCTTAAACTCTTCTCTTTTAACAGACTGGCTACAACGTCTCTACACTATACAATACCGCTACACTAGCCAGACAAAGATGGAGGCTACCAGTCAAACTGGTATCATTGTTCCGAGCACGTATGCGTTTTCAGTCTCGTACAATCGATGTCGAAAGTCAATCCGTTGATTCAACAAATCTTTTTATTTTATTCTTCAAGTTCTTCAGACACTTGAGATAAAAAAAAATTGTTTTATTTTATTCTTATATTTTTTTAATTGATTTATTGATCGGAAAAAATTTTTTCCACCCGTGGGATAAAATTAAAAAAAAAATGTAATTTTTTTAGCAGATAAACTTGTTGCTAATTTAATTGTTATTATTATTTACTATCATAAGCCGAATAATTGAAGGTGAGTGGACGATGATAGCCTAGAATTTATTTAGCTAAATAACGATGGAGGTTGGATCGAGATTCTAGTAATTACGACAAATTACACGTGTCCAATTGATAGTGGAGAGTAGGAGAAATATAAGAGATCCTGCAAAAAAGGTTGTTATTTATTGGCTAGGTGTAAATTAATTGTGGGCTACTCTGTAAGAGGCACGTGGGCAATTTTTTTTTTTCAGCAAAAGCTGTATTTAATTGACTCCCAGCGAGATTTCGGAGAGAGAATGCGGGGGATACTTTATATTAAAGGTAATTATGGAGAGGATCAGAGCAAAAAGTTTATTAAAATCTATTTTAATAACTTCGCCAAAGGATTATAGTAATTAGCCGGAGGATTCTTATGTCTTTGCCGGGATTTTTAGAATCTTTAAAGTCTCAGCTTTAAAACCCACTATGACTTTTTCCGATTTTGATAGTTTTTCGTAAAGTTTTCAACGCCCCCGCGTTCAAAAACCGATTTTTTTCGTAAATTTATCGTGTTTCGTTACTTAAAAAATCCATAACTCTCATCCTAATTATAATTATCAAACCGGACCAATTTTACATCAAAGAGGACACTTAGAGGTACATTTTTCATTCATATAGTACCCAATTCCGACAATTAGTTTCTAAGATATTTAATTTATAAGGTAAGTGACCTTGAACTTGGGCGCGATTTGCAGCTCGGAGGGTCAATTTTAAAAATTCGTAACTTTTTTCCTAATAATAATTAAGGAACTGGGTAAATTTTGTTGCAAAGAGGCCACCAGTATCTACAATTTCTGTCCCAAAAATTTTTTTCCAAATTCACTAAGTTCCAAGATATTAATTATTGAAAATTCATAACGAGTCACTAATTGAAACTTCTAGCTCATTACTAAATCACTCATAACTTTTTTCCTAATTAAAATTTCTACACCGGCTAAAATTCTTCTTAAAGAAGAGACTTATATCTACAAATTTTGTCTAAAACATTTTTTTCTATTCTCAATAGTTTCTTTATTAAAAATCTTCAAATTTAAAGTTACCACAAAGTTAATTAAAAAATCCGAGAAATTAATACAATTTTTTTCCGGGCCATTGAATATCTTATTGAGTCATCAAACTCATCAGGACAATAATTGCCGCTAATTACAACATTCTCCTCCAATTAACGAAAAAAAAGCGTGATTTTTTACAAAAATGGGCCTTAGTATTTTTTATCCACCTGAACGGTTGCAAAAAAAGACCGTTTGGTCACACTGGGCGCGACGAGGAGCCAAGCTGAGTTCCCCCACCCCTCTGGGCCCTTTCCGGGCCCAGACACCAAAAAAGCGGTTTAAGAATTAATTTTGAAAGTTTCCCAAGGAAAATTTCGTTTAACCTACCGATCAATGTCTAAATCCGGGGCCCAGCGTCCACAAATTAAAGAGACACCGAACCAGCACCACAAATCACTAAAAATTCTCGGCTTATCAGAACATGATCTCTCCGTTAGACACTCACACTGAACATATCAATTAAAAACAATTTTATCCCAGGCTTGAGTTCCGATATTAAGGCCCATTTTTCCACTTTTTTGATACACTTTGCACGGCACTGAGGAATTTTTGACTTATAGACTTCAAGGTATCACCAAGTGGGTCGATTTCCAATGCATCGGCGTCTAGTTCTTGGAATTTATTATTTTTGTTTTGTTTTGGTCGGTTTTAGGTTCGTGGAAAGGCTGCGGGCGAGCGGTGAAAGTTCTCGACGCCGAGGATACACTGAAGTTGACTCTAAGTTTTTTTTTTTTTTTTTTTTTTTTTTTCAGAAAATCCGTTCACTTCTCCGATTATTTTTATTTTTCTTCGAATTTATCTCCAGTTTTATTTTTAATAATTCGCTGCACTAAATCTATGAATATATGCATGGAATGTGATGCCAGACAATGAGCATGAGTGTTTCTCTCCCATGAAATCGCCGGTTTATGGTGTCGGAATAAAATCCCCGACCGTGACCTTTTATTTGCACTCCTACGCTCAAGGATTTAAATAAATTAATAATAATGATAAAATTTAAATGAAGAGTGTGGAGAAAAATTAATATTGAAAGTGAGATGAGTTAAGAATTTAAGGAAATTCTAAAAAAAAAAAAAAAATAATTGGTGGCCGACCGTGACAGGATTCGAACCTGCAATCTTCGGATCCGAAGTCCGACGCCTTATCCGTTAGGCCACACGGCCTTGTTGGGGTAGAAGCTACCCCTTGGGCTGATAGCTGCTACAGAGGGTTGCTATTGATTATTTTATATACTAATTTTTTACTTCGCTTGTTTATTTTCTTTAACTACATAAAAAAAGATAAAACTCTATCTCAACCATCCAATAAATCTTTCTCTATAAATTCCCCCCACCCTTTTCACTCCATCACCTTCTATATCTCAAATTTCAAGCCTCGTGCCTCAAAAAAATCGCTATTTATAGCAATAAATATTCATATAAAATTACCATAAATAAATTAGTAGTTTTTTTATATTAATCACCGAGATTAGAATCTCAATAAATTTAATCGCTCGGTTATTTATTGACTCAAACTTTATTAAGATTAGCCCGCAATCAATTAGCAGGATTATCATAGCTCATTTTTAAATCAGAATTTTTAATATTAAATAATAAATCTTTACTTACGTTGTCCGGAGTATTGACATCTTGACCATGTTTTATGAGAATTTCACAGGCTGGAACCTGCCCAGAGGCCGCGGCGATGAAGAGCGCCGATCGACCATGCTAAAAAAAAAAAAATAAATTTTAGATTAGAATTTTGAATAATAAACTAGCAACTTTTAAATCAAATTTTTAATTGTTTTCGAATGCTTACCTCGTCGGGTAATGGCTTGATACCATCATCTAGGAGTCTTGTAAGCCGTAAAATTTCTCCGCGTGCAGCCGCCTCCCGTATCTTTTCTGCCATTCCTACGATGCATCTGAAAAAAAATTTTTTTTTATGAAGCTTAATAAAAAAAAAAAAAAAATTGCAAACAAAGAATGAATTGCTAACAACCGATTTACGCACTATTATACATCTATATCGAACAGGAGTTCCGCCTGGTTGGCAGTCCTCCCTCCATTATATAAATATATATATAAATAGCGGTTCAGTTTCTTCAACGCAACAACTTGTCCGTAGAATTGACTTTACAACCATCCAACCGTACTAATAATAAGATCGGACATATTGCAGCACAACAATATCCCTACAAAGTAACAACAGTTGCATTACCGTTAAATAAACACTAATTTAATGGATCATTAAATTTTTACAATTAATTATCTTCCTCTTTTTCTTAGCCCGCGTGCTTGCGTCTGAAATTAACCACTATTTAATTAAAATTTTAATAATTAAAATTATTGCCAAAATTAAAAATTTTTAATTTTTGTGAAAATTTATTTTTAAAACTTCGTTAGTGGATTAAAAATAGATAAATAATTATTTCTATGTCTTCACCGGCATTTTTGTAATCCTTCAGGTCTCTACTTTAAGATACACTATTAGTTTGTTTAATTCTGACATTTTTTAATAAAGTTTTCAGTGCCCCCAACTCAAAAAACGGTGTTTTACTGATTTTTTTCTCGTTTTTTGTACTTTAAAAATTCATAACTTTTTTTCTAATTAAAATTAAGGAACCAACTAAATTTTTTTTCAAAAAAGACCCTTACAGCTACAATTTTTGTTCCAAAAATTTTGCTCTAAAGTCAATAATTAATTTAATATAAATTATCAAAGTTTAAAACTCAGTATTTTCTAAAAAAAAGTTGATGAGCCTTAATTGTTTAATTAAAAATAGTAAATTAATTATTTTTATATCTTCATCGGCATTTTTATAATCCTTAGAGTCTCAACTTTATGACCTATTACAGTTTAGTCCTTAAAAAAAATTATTTCTCAAACTTTTCAGCGCCCTCTTGTCAAAAAACTGTAATTTAAAGAAAAACTGTGAATTATTTATCCTCTAGATTTTTTTCAAAGATCCTGGTGGTCTAGCCGGACTGGAACTTAATATTTCTCTTCTTCTCAAAGCAAAGCATTGAGTTTAGCAGCCACCAAGAGAAGAAAAAGAATAAAACAGTGACGTTTAATGCATTGGCGCCGCACAACAAGGAACTGCTATGAGTTGAGAGCATTGCAGGTGCATATAAGTCTGTAAGTATATATAAGCATCCTCAGGGTATATGTACAAGTCTACTGGTGAGTGTTGGAGATATGTTGCTTTCCATTACAACACACACGTTTGTTGTAAATGTGTTGGGCGCCAAACGAGAAAAATAAGCGTACAAAGCCAGTAAAGGATCGCTTATATGTACTGTAGGATGGTGTAGAGTATACAGTAACGTTGGTAATAAGACCCGAGGGTTAGTTACATCGAACACGATGTCCGAGAGTAAATGAAGATTATCGTCCAGTCAATCGTGTTCAATAAATACCTCTATTAATTATTTTTATCCGAAATATTATTTTCCTTCCTGGGAGCTTTCAGGTATTATAATTTGTGTGGAGAATATAGATGTACTGAGATGGGGAATTTAATATACTTACAAGAGGTAAGAGTATGTTATGCCATTATCTTCGTCACCGTACATGTCTAATAACACTTCGGAACGTGGTACCGGCATTTTTTTTTGGTTTTTTTGGAGAATTAGGTAGCGAAGCTCTGAGAAAAAAAATTTTTTCTTAGGGGAAATTTTTGGGAGGAGTTTTAGGAAAATTGGAGGTAGATAGGAATTTTTAGGAGGATTTTTTACAAAAAAATATAGTCTGGGAATTTTTTGGGAGGGGATTTTAGGAATTTCGGGGAAAACTGGAGATGAATAAAGATTTTTAGGAGGGATTTTAGAAAAAGTGGGAAATTTTCGGGAGGAACTTTAGGAAAATTGGAGGTAAAAGGAAATTTTTAGGAGGAATTTTTGAAAAAAATATAGTCTGGGAATTTTTGGGAGAAAATTTGGAGTTTAACAGAAAATTTGGAAAATCGGGAGGTGAATAAGAATTTTTGAAAAGAAAAAATAATCTGGGAATTTTTAGGTGGAATTTTAGGAAAATTGGAGGTTTTAGGCATTTTTGGAGGAATTTTTAGGAAATATAGAAAAACTGGAGGTAGATTAAAATTTTTAAAAGGAATTTTAGACAGAAAAAAGTAATTTCAGAATTTTTGGAAGGGAATTCAGGAAAATTAGGGAAATTTTTTATTCTAAAAAATTTTGTATAAATTTTATTTATAGAATTAAAAGAACATTTAAATGGTATAAAAATTCGTTCGGAAATTTTAGGAAAATTCAAGTTTGAAATTTTCCTTTGAAAGTGAATTTCTTCCGCACTGATCAATATTTTATATAATAACTATAATCAACATTTGAAAAGGAAATTAAACTTGAGTAATCCCACCGTTTTGTTTTATTTTTCCAACAATTTCCCGCGAAAACCGATTACGACTTTATTTTACCCTAAAAAAATTCACTTAATAGCATAAAAACAAGAGTAAGGCCAAAGAAAAAGGTAAAACTGTTAAATAAGCTAAATAATAAGGCCGTAAAGGCGTCTAAAGTACGACCGAGGACTGAAGACAAACCCGTGGCGATCTGTAATATATAAAAGATAGACGCACCCGATATCCGGTAGTTATACGATGCATAAACCATGGGTATATCAACAACGTCCATACATATATATATAAATATATATGAGCACTCGGGCACGACTATTAGATTACACGGGAAATGGGATACAGTTTGCATACTCCTCTACATTCAATAAAAAAAATAACCGCAGTTTGCAACGTGTCATTTGTCGAAGTAAAGATTGCTGCTCTCTTCTCCTCCATTTCAATATTTTTTTCCTTTTTGAGGCTTGTATTATTACCGGGTTTATTTGCAGATAGAAATTCAATGAGTAAATGTGAAAATTTATTACCTTGCTTTAATGACGAGGCAATTGATATGTACGGGCAAAAAATTTTTAATCACTCATGGAGATTAAAATCTCGACTGGTAAATTATTATAAGAGTCTTCACATTCCCGACGTCGTCGCCATATGCCGGGCTGTCCATTCCCATAATGGTCAACACATTTTTGTTATTTACTTTTATTTATTTTATACAAACATTTTTTCTTTTATTATTGATCGTTATTAACATTTTTTTATCCACTAGCAACACTTACGAGTCTATAAATTGTCACGGCTAATTTTTAGTGTCTAAAAATCACGACCAGAATCTCGTATCGTCCATCGTAAATATTCACCCACCTACGCTTTTTTTTTATTCAATTTTGAATAATAGATAAATCTAACTTTCATCTTTAAAAAATAGCACGAAGTATTATTATATCATGGCATCTGTGTAATTTTTCATAGAAGTTTGAACAGTTCCCAAAGATAGCCTTGATATGGAACTTAATTTTCAGCGCATTTATAATCAATAATTTTTCGCAGTTAAAATATTAATTGCCGGTTTATTTGACCGATCCCGTTATTTTAAAAATCAAGCTCAAGACTTTGACCGGCGGCTATTTTTATTATCACCCGTTAATTTAAGTAAATTTACCCCCGGGCCGGAAACTAAATCACCCCCCACTTACACTTTTATTTTAGACAATTGTTTATGTAAAGACTCGAATAAATAAAACGAGGGAAAATAAAAATAAGTCGGCTTATTTGTTGATAAATAAATTAGTGTTGATGAGGGAGCTTTATTTTTATTTTTTTTTTTTTGCTACCAGAATATGGTGGACATTTATCACCAGGACACTTACCGGACACTCAAGATTATATATTTTTATCTGGGATTATAAATTTTTTATTATTATTATCTGCTTATCCTGGGGGTTATTAATTAATTATAAATAATAGTTCGGGTGCAAAGAGACTCACAGCTACAAGTTTTGTCTGAAACATTTTTTTCTAGTCTCAATAGTGAATAAAAGGGTGTAATTCCTGATAAAGATTATACTGACAAATTTTAATAACTTTTCTAAACTTTACCAAAGGATTATAGTAATTAGCCGAAGGATTTTTATGTCTTTGCCGGGATTTTTAGAATCTTTAAAGTCTCAGCTTTAAAACCCACTATGACTTTTTCCGATTTCCACAGTTTTTCGTAAAGTTTTCAACGCCCCCGCGTTCAAAAACCGATTTTTTTCGTAAATTTATCGTGTTTTGTTACTTAAAAAATCCATAACTCTCATCCTAATTATAATTATCGAACCGGACCAATTTTAAATCAAAGAGGACACTTAGAGGTACATTTTTCATTTATATAGTACCCAATTCCGTCGATTAGTTTCTGAGATATTTAATTTAGAAGGTAAGTGACCTTGAACTTGGGCGCGATTTGCAGCTCGGAGGGTCAATTTTAAAAATTTGTAACTTTTTTCCTAATAATAATTAAGGAACTGGGTAAATATTGTCGCAAAGAGGCCACCAGTATCTACAATTTTTGCCCCAAAAATTTTCTTCCAAACTCACTATGTTCCAAGATATTAATTATTAAAAATTCATAACGAGTCGCTAATTGAAACTTCTAGCTCATTACTAAATCACGCATAACTTTTTTCCTAATTAAAATTTCTACACCGGCTAAAATTCTTCTTAAAAAAGAGACATATCTACAAATTTTGTCTGAAACATTTTTTTCTATTCTCAATAGTTTCTTTATTAAAAATCTTCAAATTTAAAGTTACCACAAAGTTAATCAAAAATCCGAGAAATTAATACAATTTTTTTCCGGGCCATTAAATATCTTATTGAGTCATCAAACTCATCAGGACAATAATTGCCGCTAATTACAACATTCTCCTCCAATTAACGAAAAAAAAGCGTGATTTTTTACAAAAATGGGCCTTAGTATTTTTTATCCACCTGAACGGTTGCAAAAAAAGACCGTTTGGTCACACTGGGCGCGACGAGGAGCCAAGCTGAGTTCCCCCACCCCTCTGGGCCCTTTCCGGGCCCAGACACCAAAAAAGCGGTTTAAGAATTAATTTTGAAAGTTTCCCAAGGAAAATTTCGTTTAACCTACCGATCAATGTCTAAATCCGGGGCCCAGCGTCCACAAATTAAAGAGACACCGAACCAGCACCACAAATCACTAAAAATTCTCGGCTTATCAGAACATGATCTCTCCGTTAGACACTCACACTGAACATATCAATTAAAAACAATTTTATCCCAGGCTTGAGTTCCGATATTAAGGCCCATTTTTCCACTTTTTTGATACACTTTGCACGGCACTGAGGAATTTTTGACTTATAGACTTCAAGGTATCACCAAGTGGGTCGATTTCCAATGCATCGGCGTCTAGTTCTTGGAATTTATTATTTTTGTTTTGTTTTGGTCGGTTTTAGGTTCGTGGAAAGGCTGCGGGCGAGCGGTGAAAGTTCTCGACGCCGAGGATACACTGAAGTTGACTCTAAGGCCCCGCTGATCGATCCTCTTTCTATTTACCCCCACTACTGTTGGGCCTTTCACTCCCACTTGCACTCCCACTGGGATTTATATAATTTTGGGACTTATAATTTTATATTAAGTGTATAAAATATAATTTTGAGAGTTTAATAAAAAATAATATAATTTTACATTGTTTTTTATAATTTTATACAAACTAATTAGCTAATTGTTACTTTAAAAAATTATATGCAACATAAAGTCATAAAATATAATTTAATATTATTTTATATATAATTATATACAAAAATAATTTTATTGTATAAAATTATATGGAAAAAGATAGCGCGGGAAAAAATTTAATTTTTATTTATAATTCTTTAATTTTACATTTTTTTATATAATTTTATAATATATATATAAAAAATTTTTTTAAAAATTGGCTTTAGAACTTTTTTAATTAAAAAAAATTTTTGAAAAATTGTTAGCTATTAAATTAATAATAATATTAATCTCACTTAATTTTATTAACTAAAATTATTATTAATTTAAAAACTTTTAAATTTTAATAAATTTCCCGCGAAAATTTAAAAAAGCGCGCGCAGCAAATTTTAATGCAGCGCTTCACCAGTTACCGGTAAGATAACATCCGTTATTATTCTTACCATTCTAATTATCGACATTATTATTATAATTCTAACCAATAAATAAAATAAATTAAATCTCACGTGTAAAGTGTTTACATTTTGTATATCTTTGGCCGACTTTTAGATTGAATTTTTTTTAATTATTTTTTTATATAAATATTAAGGTAATTATTGAATTTTATTTATGGAAATAAATTTAATAACAGAATTGTTTTTTTTTTCAGATAGAAAATATAAGATGACAAAGATTGCAGAAGAGAATAAAGTAAATAAATTGTCGGAGAAAACTTTTGAAGATCAAGGAGATAATTGTGATAAAAAATGTAAAAAATTGAAAAATAAGAAAAATGATGGGAGTAAAAAAAAGAAGAGAAAATTGGAAAATGGGGAAAATGAGGAAAATTTTGAAAATCAACCCGAGGTTAAAAAATTGAAGGAAAATTTCGAGGTTAACCACGTGAGTAATCAAAATAATAATAATTATTTAGATTTAAATAATTTTAATTATTATTCTTTAAAAAATTGTAATAAAAATTTTTATTTGATAATAATGATAAATTTTAATTGAAATTAAGAAAGCCGACATTTAAAAATTTTTAGAATTTTTTTAACTTAAAATTATTGCAAAAATAAAAAAAAATTTTTTTTATAAAAAAATTTGAAAAATTGTAAGTGTAATTTTTAAAAAATATTTAAAATTCTAATTTAATTGAAAAATATCATTTTTTATATTTTCATCGCTAATTAAAAAAATAAAAACAAAATTTAAATTTTTTTCAATACTTTTTAATTTCTTTTCTTAAAAAAAAATTAATTATAATAAAAAAAATTAAATAAAATCTTTGATTATAATTTAGAATTTTTTTGGCAGCTATTTAAAAAAAAAATAGTAATTAAAAATATTTTTTTTTTAATTTAAAAAAAATTTTATTAATTCTACTTTTTTATTATTTTAATATTTAATCTTTATAAAAAAAAATTTATTTCATTTTATCGTTACAAAAAAATTTTAAATAATTATTATGTCAAAATCAAACTCTAAAAATTTTCTTAAATTTATTAAAAAAAAAATTCTATTAATTTCAAACCAGGAAACCTCTGAGCGAAGTTCTTTGAACGACCCTATCACCTCAGAAGTCCTCAGCGATCCAGAAGACCAGGAAGAACCCGAAGTAATAACTTCCGAAGACCAGCAGCTAACAGTAAAATACTTCCGGAACAGTTTCACAAGCACGAATGCCTTCGGCGCTCTTCGAAAGTTCGTAGCCCTCGGCTCAACTTCCCCGGGACAAATCCTAGCCGACTACCTGGACTCCGGAGGGAATGTGATGGAGATCCTGCGGCTGCTGGACGGACTGGACAAGAAGCGGCTGAACGACGTAGCCCTGGTCTTCACCGCGGCAGCTTTGGTCATCATGCGGTAAGTGACTTTATTCTTAAGCCTCAAACCTTCTCCAAGTTACACAAAATGATCTAGAACCCTCTGCCTTCCTCAGCACGATAGCAACCCACCCGCAACAGCAGCCCTCAACGATCCAAGCCTGCCGGTTCATACTAAACACCCACATATCCCTGCTGCGCTCGCTGATGTCCAAGTCAGTCTTCCCTCGCCAGCGAAAATCCGCCCTAAAGCTTCTGACGTCAATGGTGATGTTAGGGGACTCGCTTCCGCGCGACATTTTGACCCACTTGACCTTTGACCGCGAAACAACCACCCTGCTAGCCAAGCAAACGAAGCCCTCAGATCCTGAAAGCGTGCGCGTGTGCTTTATAAATTTCCTCCTTGCGTTCCTGATAGACACCGAACCCTGGACAGTCCGCTGCTTGATCGACAAGCCCGAGCTGCTGGTCTCAATCTTCCCGGAACTGACCTTCGACCGCGCGAACCTGGTCCACCTGGTCCTGAACGTCCTGAAGAAGTACCTGCTGGAGAACCCCGCGGTATCCAAGACCCAGAAGCACCACCTGTTCGGGGTCCAGGTCATCGAATCAATCGTCCAGCTCTACAACTACCGCGGCCCCAGGTCCTGGTCTGACTCCCGCCGCAAGAACCAAGGCCCCACTGACCCTCCGGTTGAGGATAAGGAGACAGTAGTCTCAGCAACCCACGAGTTCCTGATCACGCTGTTGACCTCCGCGAAGCACGGGATCATCTTCCGGGACCAGAACCTGGGAACTCGCAAGGACCACAACTCCCGTGTGGCGAGGGTCATTCAGAACCTGGACAAGCCTTGGAACCACCCCCGGCCGCGCGAACTGGTCACCCGGATCCTCGGTTCCTGCCCTGACCTGGTGAAACTGATCCTCGGAACCAGCGAGCCGTTCTTCGAACCTAGACCCAACAGGAACTGGATCAACCTCGTGTCCTTTTACCGCGACGTCCTGGGTCTTAGCTTGGACTCTATCCAAAACACTTTGATAACCTTGAGCGTCCCGCAGTGCATTAATGTAACTCTGACCCTTGCTGCGCCTGCCAGTGTCTTAAGAGCGATTGGGCCTTCGGTTACGTCAGAACACATGGTGGTTAGGAAAAATTAATTATAATAAAAAAAATTAAATAAAATCTTTGATTATAATTTAGAATTTTTTTGGCAGCTATTTAAAAAAAAAATAGTAATTAAAAATATTTTTTTTTTAATTTAAAAAAAATTTTATTAATTCTACTTTTTTATTATTTTAATATTTAATCTTTATAAAAAAAAATTTATTTCATTTTATCGTTACAAAAAAATTTTAAATAATTATTATGTCAAAATCAAACTCTAAAAATTTTCTTAAATTTATTAAAAAAAAAATTCTATTAATTTCAAACCAGGAAACCTCTGAGCGAAGTTCTTTGAACGACCCTATCACCTCAGAAGTCCTCAGCGATCCAGAAGACCAGGAAGAACCCGAAGTAATAACTTCCGAAGACCAGCAGCTAACAGTAAAATACTTCCGGAACAGTTTCACAAGCACGAATGCCTTCGGCGCTCTTCGAAAGTTCGTAGCCCTCGGCTCAACTTCCCCGGGACAAATCCTAGCCGACTACCTGGACTCCGGAGGGAATGTGATGGAGATCCTGCGGCTGCTGGACGGACTGGACAAGAAGCGGCTGAACGACGTAGCCCTGGTCTTCACCGCGGCAGCTTTGGTCATCATGCGGTAAGTGACTTTATTCTTAAGCCTCAAACCTTCTCCAAGTTACACAAAATGATCTAGAACCCTCTGCCTTCCTCAGCACGATAGCAACCCACCCGCAACAGCAGCCCTCAACGATCCAAGCCTGCCGGTTCATACTAAACACCCACATATCCCTGCTGCGCTCGCTGATGTCCAAGTCAGTCTTCCCTCGCCAGCGAAAATCCGCCCTAAAGCTTCTGACGTCAATGGTGATGTTAGGGGACTCGCTTCCGCGCGACATTTTGACCCACTTGACCTTTGACCGCGAAACAACCACCCTGCTAGCCAAGCAAACGAAGCCCTCAGATCCTGAAAGCGTGCGCGTGTGCTTTATAAATTTCCTCCTTGCGTTCCTGATAGACACCGAACCCTGGACAGTCCGCTGCTTGATCGACAAGCCCGAGCTGCTGGTCTCAATCTTCCCGGAACTGACCTTCGACCGCGCGAACCTGGTCCACCTGGTCCTGAACGTCCTGAAGAAGTACCTGCTGGAGAACCCCGCGGTATCCAAGACCCAGAAGCACCACCTGTTCGGGGTCCAGGTCATCGAATCAATCGTCCAGCTCTACAACTACCGCGGCCCCAGGTCCTGGTCTGACTCCCGCCGCAAGAACCAAGGCCCCACTGACCCTCCGGTTGAGGATAAGGAGACAGTAGTCTCAGCAACCCACGAGTTCCTGATCACGCTGTTGACCTCCGCGAAGCACGGGATCATCTTCCGGGACCAGAACCTGGGAACTCGCAAGGACCACAACTCCCGTGTGGCGAGGGTCATTCAGAACCTGGACAAGCCTTGGAACCACCCCCGGCCGCGCGAACTGGTCACCCGGATCCTCGGTTCCTGCCCTGACCTGGTGAAACTGATCCTCGGAACCAGCGAGCCGTTCTTCGAACCTAGACCCAACAGGAACTGGATCAACCTCGTGTCCTTTTACCGCGACGTCCTGGGTCTTAGCTTGGACTCTATCCAAAACACTTTGATAACCTTGAGCGTCCCGCAGTGCATTAATGTAACTCTGACCCTTGCTGCGCCTGCCAGTGTCTTAAGAGCGATTGGGCCTTCGGTTACGTCAGAACACATGGTGGTTAGGTTCCAAGGACTTCTGACTCTCGGGGCGATGTTGACGAAGGTCAGGAAATTCTTCGCGGTCATAGATGATCATTTCTCTGAGCAGAATGCTGAGAGTTACCGGGTGTCTATCCAGAACTACCTTGCCAAGCACCTTCCTAAGGTATCGGACGTGCTCCGGGCCTGGAACGAGCTCAGAGACTCTGTTGGCGAGTCGCAGGATCAAGAGTTCCTGCCTGAAGAACCTAGCCAGTACTTGGACGCGGTTCTAACCTTGTTGGAGAACTACCGCGAATGTAATCAAGAACCTGGGGGGCGCGTTGACTTTGACTTTGATGGAGTTGAGCTTGGAGTTAAGGTCAGGGTCATTGAAGTAAACTACTGGCTGGACCCGAAAGCTTACGAGGTAAAGGAGAAACTGTTCAGCAACTCTTTGACGTTCTTGATTGAATCCTTGGGAGAGGGTTCAGATCACTTTGTTGGAACCTTGAAGACAGTTCTGGGGCCCTTGAAGCCGTTTCAAGAATGTAGGGAGCACCTGGACATCTGGATCCAAGCGCTTGGGTGGATTTCTAAGGATCATAGAGCTGGACTAGCCAAGTGGGTGGTGAATCTCTTGCGCAAGATGTCCAAGTGTCCGGAGAAGTTTGTGAATGTTCTCAAGGACGCGGAGAAGGCTTTGAAGAAGCGGGAGAAGGATTTGGAGCTTGGCTTGGTTCCGATGGTTTTTGTAGCGGCTGTAAGCTCCCTCAAGGAGAGCTTTGATGAAACTGTCAATGTCTTCTTGGGCTACGTGACGATTCTAACTCTGCATTCGTTGAGGGATCCGAGAATCTTGGCGAAGCTGGTGGAGAACACGGATTTAATGACGAAGTACCTCAAAGGGTGGCTGGATGGTGAGGTGCGGAAGCTTAAGGACTTTCCGTGTGAGCTGATGAGCAGCGTTAGCAAGTATCTGCTGTCCAAGAAGGATTTTAACCTGGAAACTTTGGAGAGCTTGGAAGTTAGCACTGAAATTGAAAAGGAAAATCTGTTCCGCATGATTCTGTTTTACTTTACTAACTTGGTGAAGGCGAACCAGGAAACTGGAGCTAGGAAGTGTAAGCTAGCGCTGCTGTGGATCCTCAAGTTGATGAAGAGTTCTGAAGAGCTTCCTGAAAGCAGCACTAGGGTTCAAAAGAGGTTCCGAGGATTTGCCAAGCTTTTCGCGGAGCACCCAGTAGTCTTGAAGAACTTTTCGTTGATTGCTACGGAAAACTTTGGTGAAACTTTTATCAGCAACGAATGCTTTGATATCTTCGCGCTGATTCCAGTCCTTGATGCTTACAAGGAAAAAGTGTTAAGCGACTTGTCAAGAGCACTTGACAGCAAATCCACTGACAAGGTCATTGATAAGATAGAGTACTTTGACATCTTTGAATTCTCTGCCCCAGAAATTCGCGAGTTACTTTTAAGAATCCTGGAATTGAAGAGCAACAAGTTTTATCAAAAAGAACTGACGACTCTAGGAAGACTAGTGAGCAAGCTGCTGAAGATTCTGGCTAGCAAGTCGCTAAGTTTTGAGTGCGCTGATCTTGTGATGAAATTCTGGCGGCATCTTGGAAAGCTCAAAGCCAAGAAAATCAACACTAGCGCCTGGGAATCAGCGATTTTGATGTTCCTGGAAAAGAACCACGTGGACCTTGATAAACAACAGTTCAAGGCAGTCCTGACGGACCTTAGAGACCCTACGATTGCTCTGATCAATCTTCTGGTGAAGCAGAATCACGCTTTGGTAGCACCACTGTCCCAATTCTTGTTAACCGAGCACAAAAAACCTGAGATCTTGTTCCCGCTGATGGAACCCAACCTAGAAAAGTTGAAGCCTCAATTACTGACGACTATTTTTGAAAACTACGCACCTGAAATCTTAGCGTACTTTGACGAAGTTGCGACTCCTTGGATTGAGCAGTTCCCCTCCGCGGCGCAGTTCCTGATCAGCAAGAAGTTCACTAAAGAACAGTGTCAGCAGGTTGCAGACAAGTTGCTGGAGAGTCGAGAGAAGCTGGAAAGGATCAACAGTAGTTACTTGGCGCTGGTGAGCGTAGTTTGGGAAAAGCGTGCGGAATTTGAGTCCCCGATTGAAACCGTAGAGGAGTATTTGCAGATCTTGTTACCGATTGCAGTCAGCGCCTTAAAGAAAGCTAAGAAAGATGTCGAGAGATTGGACGCTGTTACTCGCTGCATGTCGAAGGCCTTGGACAAACTGGAAAGGTTGAAAGCTGAGGATTACTTATTTGAGAAGATTGTTAGGAACAATGCATTCAAGCAGCTGGTCAACTATTCTCTGAAACATGGTCTGAAAGTTGACGTTTCCATGCCTAAAGAAAAACCGATGCCTGCTGGTCCGTTGTATTTTCTGAACATCCTGCTGAGTCTGGATGAAGTGGAGGACACTCCAGTGGTTTCGATAATAGATGTTCTGAGCAAGCTTCTCAGTGTAGCGTATTCCGATAGCACCAGCGACAACTACGCGGAGCAAATCTACGACATGATGCGCACGAATTCTAACTTCGAGGAAGTGCTTTTGAGCAAATCAACGACTAAAGTTTCCCTCCTGCGACTGTTTTTGACGATGACTCGCAAGGTTCCTGGTAAAATCCAATCAGAAGACTTGAAACTGCTGATGAGAGCGTACGAAGCAACCCTGGACCCCGCGGACCAGCTGATCCTGATGATCCTCCAATTGTACGAATCCCGCGGGTTGTACCTAGAAACTGGGCTTCTTTGGGGCCGGGGGGCGACGAACCACACGGGTGGTGACGTAGACACTAACCTCTGGCGTCAGGTGACTGCGAGCCAGACTTTAGAGCTTCTGGATCCAGAAATAGTCGCCCGGACTGTCAAATTATATCCAATAGATCGCGGACTAAGAGCTACTGAAGTCCTGGAGTTTGAAAGCGAAATTTACGACCCAGCGTTCTACCTACCGTTGATGGTGACCTTGTCAACTGCTGACAAGCTTCTGCCGACTAACAAGTTGGTGAAGAGCGGAGCAATGGCTCTGGTTCTGAGTTCCTGCGCTAGCAACCACTCAGACGTTAGACTCGCGGCGTTCACCGCGCTGAGCCAGTTCTATTACCACTTTGACGCCGCTAAAAACAAGGACAAGATGATCTGGCTCCGATGCATTGACGCGTTGCGTAACGGAGTCGCGCAACTAATGGGCCCAGAAGCTAAATTAGAAACCCTGAGACTCAGCAGCCTCATCACTACCTTCCTTGCGCGTACCTCCCTCATTTCCGCTAAAGATGGCAACGTTATGTTCGCGCCCATCCAGGGTTACTTTATGGCCAAGCAGGCGCTGGATCTTAAAGTCGTCCCCGAGTTCCTGACCCTGTTCCACAGCTCAGATATCAACCACAAGAGCTACCGCCATTGGATGCTGGAGTGTGTTAGGGATGGAATTAAGAGCTACCATGACGTTAAACTGGCTTTCAAGATGAGCATCTACAAGATGATCATGGATTTCTATGGATCTGTGCTAGCTGACAACGACACGAAGGTAAGTTTAGGTTCCAGTCATCAGGTTTGGCTGGATTCCGTCCAAACCTGATGACCATAACTGAATCATTTACTCTGTTTCAGACTCTCATCCTCCAGATCATCGAAGCAACAGTGAAGATTCCCAGGGCCAACATCATCCTGATCAAGGAGTACAGTCTGTTCAACTGGCTCCATGAGCTAGCACCCAAGATTGATCAGCGGAACTACCAAGTTGTTAACACTCTTTCCAATATTCTTAAGCACTTATCTAGATCTAAGTTAGAAACCAACGAAAAAGCTCTGAAAGATCACGCAGAGTTTATGATTTGTATGATTCTAAAAGCTAGCAATTAAGAAACTTGTAAATTTATACTTTATTAAATACAATGTAAAATAAACAATTTATAATAAAAACTTAGTCTCAAAATTTTGGGTAGAAACTGTGAATAAACACATCATAATCCGGATCCTGGTGATGCTCAGCATGGTGCTGGAGCACGAGGACCAGGTCCTTGATGTCCTTGATGGGTCCGGCGACTCCGTCAGCATAGTCAGCAGCCTGGGGAAGGTCGCCGTCGACCACGGAAGCTGGGATGCTGATGGCGACTCGGGTGCAGCCGGTGTTAAGCGCCATCATGGCGTGCTGGGCAGCATCCGTTTTGAGAACAAGATTAGCAGCGTGGTTCTGGTCCTCGACGCTGAGGAAACCTCCCTTAACATCGCTGATGGAGTATTTCTGGACGCTATCCCTCATCCCTTTAGCGTTGGGGTTCGACGCGTGGCCTCTGGGGTGTCCTGGTGCATAAGAAGGGTGTCCTTTTCCGCACTGAGAGTCGTCTAGGATGCGACCTGCCTCTTCAGGAGTCTTTCCTTGGTACTTTGCGCCGCCTACCATCAGGACAATCCTATTACAGGACTCTTGACGCGCTAGGTCCTGGATCCTGCGTGCCACGCTCCGGATGTTGGTTTTCATGCGTGCCACGGTCGCTTCCCTCAATTCTGTGGGTCTCAGACCAGTCTGGGCTGCTATGGCGTTGAAAAGGCAGTCGTTGAGACCGCTAGAAGCTTCCTGGGGGTCCAAATTTCCCAGGAGACTCCAGTGGCCCACTATATCGTCAGGCTGGGAGTGGAATTGAACGTTGAGCGGCGCTCCGGGTCTTGAGGCGCCAACCTCATGCCTCAGCGACATTCCGAAACTGGGCTTCTTTGGGGCCGGGGGGCGACGAACCACACGGGTGGTGACGTAGACACTAACCTCTGGCGTCAGGTGACTGCGAGCCAGACTTTAGAGCTTCTGGATCCAGAAATAGTCGCCCGGACTGTCAAATTATATCCAATAGATCGCGGACTAAGAGCTACTGAAGTCCTGGAGTTTGAAAGCGAAATTTACGACCCAGCGTTCTACCTACCGTTGATGGTGACCTTGTCAACTGCTGACAAGCTTCTGCCGACTAACAAGTTGGTAAAGAGCGGAGCAATGGCTCTGGTTCTGAGTTCCTGCGCTAGCAACCACTCAGACGTTAGACTCGCGGCGTTCACCGCGCTGAGCCAGTTCTATTACCACTTTGACGCCGCTAAAAACAAGGACAAGATGATCTGGCTCCGATGCATTGACGCGTTGCGTAACGGAGTCGCGCAACTAATGGGCCCAGAAGCTAAATTAGAAACCCTGAGACTCAGCAGCCTCATCACTACCTTCCTTGCGCGTACCTCCCTCATTTCCGCTAAAGATGGCAACGTTATGTTCGCGCCCATCCAGGGTTACTTTATGGCCAAGCAGGCGCTGGATCTTAAAGTCGTCCCCGAGTTCCTGACCCTGTTCCACAGCTCAGATATCAACCACAAGAGCTACCGCCATTGGATGCTGGAGTGTGTTAGGGATGGAATTAAGAGCTACCATGACGTTAAACTGGCTTTCAAGATGAGCATCTACAAGATGATCATGGATTTCTATGGATCTGTGCTAGCTGACAACGACACGAAGGTAAGTTTAGGTTCCAGTCATCAGGTTTGGCTGGATTCCGTCCAAGCCTGATGACCATAACTGAATCATTTACTCTGTTTCAGACTCTCATCCTCCAGATCATCGAAGCAACAGTGAAGATTCCCAGGGCCAACATCATCCTGATTAAGGAGTACAGTCTGTTCAACTGGCTCCATGAGCTAGCACCCAAGATTGATCAGCGGAACTACCAAGTTGTTAACACTCTTTCCAATATTCTTAAGCACTTATCTAGATCTAAGTTAGAAACCAACGAAAAAGCTCTGAAAGATCACGCAGAGTTTATGATTTGTATGATTCTAAAAGCTAGCAATTAAGAAACTTGTAAATTTATACTTTATTAAATACAATGTAAAATAAACAATTTATAATAAAAACTTAGTCTCAAAATTTTGGGTAGAAACTGTGAATAAACACATCATAATCCGGATCCTGGTGATGCTCAGCATGGTGCTGGAGCACGAGGACCAGGTCCTTGATGTCCTTGATGGGTCCGGCGACTCCGTCAGCATAGTCAGCAGCCTGGGGAAGGTCGCCGTCGACCACGGAAGCTGGGATGCTGATGGCGACTCGGGTGCAGCCGGTGTTAAGCGCCATCATGGCGTGCTGGGCAGCATCCGTTTTGAGAACAAGATTAGCAGCGTGGTTCTGGTCCTCGACGCTGAGGAAACCTCCCTTAACATCGCTGATGGAGTATTTCTGGACGCTATCCCTCATCCCTTTAGCGTTGGGGTTCGACGCGTGGCCTCTGGGGTGTCCTGGTGCATAAGAAGGGTGTCCTTTTCCGCACTGAGAGTCGTCTAGGATGCGACCTGCCTCTTCAGGAGTCTTTCCTTGGTACTTTGCGCCGCCTACCATCAGGACAATCCTATTACAGGACTCTTGACGCGCTAGGTCCTGGATCCTGCGTGCCACGCTCCGGATGTTGGTTTTCATGCGCGCTACGGTCACTTCCCTCAATTCTGTGGGTCTCAGACCAGTCTGGGCTGCTATGGCGTTGAAAAGGCAGTCGTTGAGACCGCTAGAAGCTTCCTGGGGGTCCAAATTTCCCAGGAGACTCCAGTGGCCCACTATATCGTCAGGCTGGGAGTGGAATTGAACGTTGAGCGGCGCTCCGGGTCTTGAGGCGCCAACCTCATGCCTCAGCGACATTCCGGAGGACCAGACGCAGATCTTACGATTTATTTCTCGGCTCAGAGCGCTTACCGAAGTCAAATCCGCGGGGCCAGAAGCTTCCAGCTGAGCGACCTGCTCTTCTGCGGCCTTCAACGCCGTTGATGAAGCTGACGAGTCATTTCCTGACCCAATGGACGCTATAGAGGCTCCATCCTGGGACTTTTTAGCGAACAGCTTAGACCAAAAGCTCCTCTTAGGTGATACCGAGTTGCTTTCAACAATCTGATGTGCTGACGAACTAGAGCTCGACTCATGGATTATAGTCTCCAGCAAATCGGTTGCTGGGTCTTCAGTTGCTGGTGCAGGAACCTGAGAGCTAACTTCTGTGATGACGTGCGCCAAGTCGTTGGTTTCTCCAGTCGAATTTATGTATCGCGGGTGGTCCAGCGCGTGATGGACATGATTGATGATGATTTCAATCGATTCGTCACTCATGTTCTGCTCCATTTTTAACACTGAAAAATAATCCGTTAGTAATGCTGTAATTTTAATTTTATTTCAGGACTTACCAATAAATTTTGAGTCAATTTTGCTGCTGCCAAATGTCAGTTTGTTTACAAAACTGTTTCGTTTACTCAATTGTTTTTAATTTTCAGCTGAGCAATCTTTGGATTAATTATAAAATTTATTCAACCTAACTTCAATTGATTCAAAAACAATCATCATTTTTTAATTTTATATATTTTCAAAATACACTGTAAAAATTTACAAATAAAGAATATAAAAAGCTACATGAGATATTTTATTGTTGATATCCTCTTCCCCGAAATCCTCGACCTCTTGGATCATGCCCAGATCCATAAGACCCGCGCCAACTCTGCTGAGAGCCTTGATGACTCCTTGGAACAAACTCCTGACTATCTGGTCTCAATGGCTGACCAGGACCTTGTTGGGATCCTCTCCAGCTCTGCTGCGAGCCTGGATGACTCTGAGGAACAAACTCTTGAATGTCGGGTCTCAGTGGTTGACCAGATACAGGTCCTTGGGAACCTTGCCAATTCTGCTGGTCCTGATAGCCACGAGGAACAAACTCCTGACTATCAACTCTCAATGGTTGACCAGTTCTAGATTGCTGAGAACCCTGCCAATTTTGCTGTTGACCTTGATAGCTGCCTCTTTGATCAGGAGGTCCTTGATAGCTGCCCCTGTGACTAGGTGGTCCTTGGTAACTTCCTCTCTGATCATATCCTTGATAGCTTCCACCCCAGTTTCCGCGCCCTCTGTCATACGAACCACGGCCCCTATCAAAGGAGCCTCTTCCTCTCTGTTCGAAGGATCCTCTACCTCTTTGATCGAAGGATCCTCTGCCTCTTTGGTCATAAGATCCTCTTCCTCTTTGGTCATAAGACCCACGACTGGAATAAGACTGACCACCTCTTCCCTCTCTTTCTGAGACCTGAGAACCCTGAGATTCTTGAACTGAAGACTCACCCTGTTCAGCTTCCTGATTCTCTGCTGCTTCTGCTGCTTCTGCTGCTGCTTGACGTTCTGCTAATTTAGTACGCTTATCCTTGCGCGGACGAGGCTTCTTGTACCTGAAAATAAAATAAGGTCAATCTCAAGGTCAACCAACAACAAAACGCATAACTTACAATTTCTTCAACCGGGGGTAGAAAGTAAAAACAAAGACATCGTGATTAGGATCCTTCTTTTTGTTTAAATGATGCTTCAAGATGATAATCAGCTCAGAGATAGGATTAGGTCTTCCCATGAATCCGTAATTGAAATTAGCCCCCATGGGGAACTCGCAAGGCAACGACCCGGGCTTGAATCGGACCAGCTCAGAACCCGTCCCTTCGTTCAACCTCTTCATAGCTTCCTGAGCCTCGGGAGAACTCAGCACAAGATGGGCCAAATTGTCCTGATCTTGGATGGAAAGAAATCCAGCCTTCCAGTACTTGCGCGGATCGTCGTTTGGTGGTCTCTTCTTTGGAGGAAACCTTGGGCCTTGCTCAGTTGGACTCGTTCCTGCTGATCCTGCTGATCCGTAGCCTACATCAGGATTTTCTGGAACAGGAAGAAGATTTCCAGCAGGAATAGCTGAGCTACCCGCGCCCTGGGTATCTGAGTCGTAGCCGATGTCATCATCTGGAGTCTCATCGTAATTAGCAGCGTCTGGGTTTAATGAATAGTTCTCCGCACTGTCCAACGGTCCTGAAGCTCCAGGATTCGACGCATGACCCCTGGGGTGTCCAGGATACTTGTTAGGGTGAGACTGTCCGCGTTGGGAGTTGTCCAAGATCCTAGCAGCGTCTTCAGGACCTCGTCCAACGTACCTGGCACCTCCAACCATCAAGACAATCCTGTCACAAGCTTCCTGACGTGCTATTTCTTGAATCCTGCGTGCTACGCTCCTGATGTTGGTCTTCATTCGTGCTACAGTTGCTTCCCTCAATTCTGAAGGTCTGATTCCAGTCTGAGCTGCTATGGCGTTGAAGAGACAATCATTCAGCCCGCTCTCGGCTTCTTGAGGGTCTGAATCTCCAAGAAGACTCCAGTGGCCCATGACATCTTCCGGCTGAGAGTGGAATTGGACATTTAATGCCTCTCCAGATCTTTCTGCTCCGCTCTCGTGCCTCAAGGACATCCCAGATGACCAAACACAGATTTTGCGGTTGAGTTCCCGACTCAGCGCACTCAAACACGTCAAATCCGCTGGGCCAGAAGCTTCTAGTGATTCAACCTCCGCCTTAGCGGCCTTCAACGCTGCGTCCGAAGCTGATGAATCATTGCCGGAGCCAACTGATGGCAGTGACACGCCATCGTGGGACTTCTTGGAGAATAATCTTGACCAGAAGCTCCTCTTGGGTGAAACTGAGTTGCTTTCAACACTTTGACGCTCTGACACTACCGGAGAAGCCGAGGATTCTTGGATGATTGACTCCAGTAAATCGACGATCCTGACCCTGTTCCACAGCTCAGATATCAACCACAAGAGCTACCGCCATTGGATGCTGGAGTGTGTTAGGGATGGAATTAAGAGCTACCATGACGTTAAACTGGCTTTCAAGATGAGCATCTACAAGATGATCATGGATTTCTATGGATCTGTGCTAGCTGACAACGACACGAAGGTAAGTTTAGGTTCCAGTCATCAGGTTTGGCTGGATTCCGTCCAAACCTGATGACCATAACTGAATCATTTACTCTGTTTCAGACTCTCATCCTCCAGATCATCGAAGCAACAGTGAAGATTCCCAGGGCCAACATCATCCTGATCAAGGAGTACAGTCTGTTCAACTGGCTCCATGAGCTAGCACCCAAGATTGATCAGCGGAACTACCAAGTTGTTAACACTCTTTCCAATATTCTTAAGCACTTATCTAGATCTAAGTTAGAAACCAACGAAAAAGCTCTGAAAGATCACGCAGAGTTTATGATTTGTATGATTCTAAAAGCTAGCAATTAAGAAACTTGTAAATTTATACTTTATTAAATACAATGTAAAATAAACAATTTATAATAAAAACTTAGTCTCAAAATTTTGGGTAGAAACTGTGAATAAACACATCATAATCCGGATCCTGGTGATGCTCAGCATGGTGCTGGAGCACGAGGACCAGGTCCTTGATGTCCTTGATGGGTCCGGCGACTCCGTCAGCATAGTCAGCAGCCTGGGGAAGGTCGCCGTCGACCACGGAAGCTGGGATGCTGATGGCGACTCGGGTGCAGCCGGTGTTAAGCGCCATCATGGCGTGCTGGGCAGCATCCGTTTTGAGAACAAGATTAGCAGCGTGGTTCTGGTCCTCGACGCTGAGGAAACCTCCCTTAACATCGCTGATGGAGTATTTCTGGACGCTATCCCTCATCCCTTTAGCGTTGGGGTTCGACGCGTGGCCTCTGGGGTGTCCTGGTGCATAAGAAGGGTGTCCTTTTCCGCACTGAGAGTCGTCTAGGATGCGACCTGCCTCTTCAGGAGTCTTTCCTTGGTACTTTGCGCCGCCTACCATCAGGACAATCCTATTACAGGACTCTTGACGCGCTAGGTCCTGGATCCTGCGTGCCACGCTCCGGATGTTGGTTTTCATGCGCGCTACGGTCACTTCCCTCAATTCTGTGGGTCTCAGACCAGTCTGGGCTGCTATGGCGTTGAAAAGGCAGTCGTTGAGACCGCTAGAAGCTTCCTGGGGGTCCAAATTTCCCAGGAGACTCCAGTGGCCCACTATATCGTCAGGCTGGGAGTGGAATTGAACGTTGAGCGGCGCTCCGGGTCTTGAGGCGCCAACCTCATGCCTCAGCGACATTCCGGAGGACCAGACGCAGATCTTACGATTTATTTCTCGGCTCAGAGCACTTACCGAAGTCAGATCCGCGGGGCCAGAAGCTTCCAGCTGAGCGACCTGCTCTTCTGCGGCCTTCAACGCCGTCGACGAAGCTGACGAGTCATTTCCTGATCCAATGGACGCTATCGAGGCTCCATCCTGGGACTTTCTTGCGAATATCTTGGACCAAAAGCTCCTCTTTGAAGATACCGAGTTGCTTTCAACAATCTGATGTGCTGACGAGCTAGAGCTCGACTCATGGATTATTGTCTCCAGCAAATCGATCGCTGGATCTTCAGCTGGTAATGGCGGTAAAAGGGGACTGAACTCTTGGATGACATGGGAAAGGTCGTTTGATTCTCCAGTCGATGATATACGTCTGGGGCGATCTAGGGCGCGCAGGACATGATTGATTACTGCGTTCACTGAACTTTCTTGTACGTCCATTGTGATCTTTAAAAAAATAGTTAATTTAGAGTTTGCTACGGAATTTTCCAAAAAATTTACTTACCGAAACAGGAAATTTTGAAAAGCTCAAACTTGAAAATTTTGACGTCTTGCCAGAAAAGTTAAGACTGAAATTTACTAAAGATTTTCATTTGTTTGTTTTTAAAAACAATCTAGATGCGACATTTTAAAGAACTTTTCCGATTATCAATCCAACTGCTAGGGTTTTACTAATCAAGGTCTCAAATTTTCTTGAGTTGAAAAAAATTAAAGGAACATTAACATCTGTTTCATGTATTTGATTATAATTTCATGCATTATTGAATTATTATTGCATTATGTATTCGAAAACTTTTGAATAGTTGCTATAATATAATTAATTACCTCGAACGTGACTTTTGTCTGTTTCTAAGCGTTATTTATAAAACCACTGTGTCACCATAAAAATTGTCACTCGCTAATCGATAATAAAAAAATACATCTCAATCTTAATCTTTTAAATTTTACAACCGATACATGAAATTCTTAGGATCCCGACGATATTTTTTCTTTTCATACAGAACATACTCATCAGGTACGCTGCTGTTAGTCCCAATAAGAACCGGCTTGTCTCTTTTCAGGACTACGAATTTCTCATTTTTTTTCAACACTTTTACCGTGTAAACATCTCCGCTCTCAAATGTCAAGTTCCCTTGGTCAATCTTAACCTTGCTATCAACACCCTCGCTGATAAGCATGCGCCAATTGAATGCTACGGTCTTTCCAGAAGGTATGAGCACGGAATTACCTTGATGCTCAACGGAGACATCATTGACAGCTAGTTTATTCTCATTATCCTGCCAGATGAACTTGAGATCCTTGCCAGAGTTATTTTCTATCTCGTAGTAGGCCTCTAGGCCATGAGAGGTAACAACAGCAGCCTCCTTTACCAAGCAATCACCGCTGTACGCGGACCTGAAGTTGTACTCGTTCTTCCAGAAGAGCAGCTCCGAATCAACCAGTCTTCCAACGAAGGAATTGATTGAATTCGGTTCACATTGGTAACGCATAGTTGTCTGATATTTTCCTCCAACTAACGGCAGAAACCTACCATCAGCTGGAATTATCAGCCCTGGTTCGTTCTTCAGGATATCCCAATTTAGTTCGCGTGGGTAATCAACCCCTTTGATGTAAATCCTGCGCAACTGGACCCACCCTAGAGCAAATTCACCCTGTGCTTTTTTGTCTGTCTCGTAGGCAGTGAACCCAGGCCGTTGGACCCGAACAGAGATCATCGACTGAGGAGTCTTGAATACCGCGACTCCAGAAAACGGCATCAGCTTAATCCCTTCATTAGAACAGGTGATGTTCCACCATTTCTTGCAGCGGTACCTGTCGCCAGTCCGACCAAAGAGTCCAAAGGGAAGCCAAGGGATGTCGGGGTGAAGGACCTTGCCCAGCATGTGGCTTGCTATGTCTCTGACGTTCGAAGGGAGACCTAGTGCATGGTACACAGACTCGTAAAATCCGTCCAATGTCACGAAGTAAGAGAAGGTCGCGATGTTCTTATGCTCAATGCAAGTCCCGTCCGCGTAGACGCCATCGAATATCGCAGGACTTCTGTTGAAGTTCAAGTAGAACTGTTCCTTCAGCTTGATGAAAGGATTCTCGTTCTCTTGGGTGTCTTGATTAAAGATTCTCTTGTCGAAGTAGTAAGTTGCGCAGAGACGCGGAATTCCTAGGTACGCAACGTTCATCCCTTTCCGGTTGACGCTGAGAGACCTGTCTAACCTGGTAACTACCTTCATCATCAGTCTGTAGCACTTGTTCTTCAACTCTTCGTTGTCTCCCAGGTAGATGTATATCGACAGCAGCTTGGGCAATATCACGCTGAACGCGTACCAGTTCTCCCCCCAGGGATTTGGAAGCAGGTACTCGAACTTGCTCATGGCTATCAGCGATCGTCGAATTATGTCCTCTGCTATTGAAAGGTTCTCAAGTGATCCAGACCTGGCCCAGAGCACTAGTAGCTTGGCTCCAAAGTCGCAAAACTTCTTGAAGATCTCATCATCACAACGCCAGGCTTCGAACGCTGAAACTGGAACTCCTTCAGCGTCATCGTTGTCGGTCATTAAGACCCAGGCTTTGGTCATTGCAATCTCTTCGGTCCAAAGTCTCAAATCGTCGGGGTAGGATGACACCATTGCAGCTCGGATCAGTGGAATGCGATCTGTTCTATCTATGGTGTAGTCATAATTAAGCAGCAGAAAGCTTGCTATTGTAATCACGCAAATGTAGATGATAAAGACTAATCTTAATTTTCTGAAAATCATGTTTGGTTTCTAATAAAAGTAAATTTTATTTTTTTTCGCTTATTATAGTAAAGCGAAAGCCCTAAAAATTTATAAAAATTTATTATTGTATTAAATCAATTAAAAATGAGAGCTAAGAAGCAAAATTGGACACTCTTTGCCCTAGCAGTTGTCCTGATAGCTTGCCTGGTGGTAGGAGTATTTATGCTCCTCAGAGTAAAAGCCAGAGAAGACAAAATCACCGCTGAAATTCGCAAAGCGATGAATGTACCTCAGACATCAGTACATGATAGAAATCACGAGCTAGCAGAACAGTACGTGAATAACATCAACGATCTGTTGACTACTGTATTCGCCAAATGGAACAGTGATTCTGAAGCTTTAACCGAGCTCTCTCTCTTTGCGATCAATCTGATGGAATTCGTCATAGCCAACGGTGAGCAGGAGATTCCGAGCTACATTTTAGTCGTCAGGAAAATCGTCGAAACCTTGAAGAACGAGCTCAAGAATAAGGCTTTCACCAAGACGAGAATTCCTTGGGGAGATAATTGGTTCCCGTTTTCAGTCCACGTCACTCGGCTGTTTATTTTGTTCCAGTATTACGGAAATGATATATCCCTTGGGTACGAGTGCCATAAGCAGATCATCAGGATCGTTCCTGACATTGGAATATCATTGAGGCCAGTGTCCAGACCGCATAAAAAGCTCAACCTGTTCTACATGACGGTCCCGCGACTCTGCTCAAACTACATGTACGATGACGTGCAATACGAAAAAGACGTTCAGACAAACAGATTCCAGGAACTTCAAGAGTACTTGCTGTTTAAACCTATGAACACCTACGTTGTCAACGAAGGATTCTTCAAAGACGATTCCTGCATTTACAGCGAAAATGTCGCCTCCTACGCGCTCCTAAGACTCTATGACAACTTCCACGACCGCGTGTACCGCGCCCTTGGGTTCAAAACTGGGTTAAGAGACGCTGCGATAAGATTACTACCCAAAATCCTGCATCCTAAGATCACCGCTGTACCACTTGGGCTCTATGGACGCACTGGGGACCTTATCAACTATCGTCAATACCCTTTGATCTTCGAAAGCACTGGAATATTCATCGCTCCCTTCATTGGTTTTGGAGTCTTTAAGACTAACGACATTCTCTTCTACGTCAGGGTCCAGCGGCCTAACATCGTGGCTTACCAAATCAAGAAAGGCGAAGGCTCTAAGGACTTGGCTCTCGGTTGGGTTCAGATGCGCAAGATTTACCATCTAAGGGACACTCATCTCGAAACTTACAAGAAAGAAATGACCTGGAACACACTCAAAGAGCAACCTGGACTGCTGACCTTCAAAAACAATCAACAAGATAACAATGATCCTAATATCTTCAAGGAGGACGAAGTTGAAGAGTTTCAAGGTTTCTGGCCTGAGAATGTCAATTCCTTTATCGGGCAGGTCAACGAAAGTGAGGATGAGATGGATAAGAAGCTCCTCTTCTGGAGAAACAGCTACAAGTTCTATAAAGCTTATAAAAATAAAGACGTTGCGATCACAGAGGTCGCGGTTGTCACTTCTAAAGGGATCGAGGCTCATTACGAGATTAACAATCAATCAAATCAAGAGCTAAGGTTTAATTACAAGGATCTGAAGTACGATTGGAGAATTATGTCAGTAAATGATAGTAATACTGAGCCCTTTCATACGGTGCCTATAGACACCTCGAAATTCAAATGGAAAATGCTTACCGAAGCACAGGATTACGAGGTCAATTTTGAGAATGATACCATGTCCTTCAAGTTCCTTGAGAAGAATTACACGGTAAAGGTTAAAGACAAAAATGAGAGTTATGAGCTCAGCGATGGCACTAACTCAAAGATATTTTACGCAAAGCCTACATGAAAGAAATTGATAAATTAATAAATTGAAAATTTTTTTTTTCGAGTCTTATTATAGTAAAGAAAGAATGTATTTACTGAGCTTCATTGTGTTGATTGTAATACTAGCAGGCATTTGGTTCGCCTACAACGCGTTTAGAAAGAAAAAAACCGGAACAACCAAAGAGCTAACGGTTCAGGAGCGGATTGATAAAATAAGGACGGCAATAAAAGATCCCAAAACGACGCTATCGTCTAGTCAGCAGAGCAAGATTACGACGTATAAGAACTCGGAGCTGGACATAGAGAAGGAATATAAAGATTGGAACAACAAATCTAAAATGTTGAGCGTTATGTGCCTTGATGGGTGTAAGTTCTTGGAGTACCACTTGATAAAGAATGAGCCAGTGGGATTGAAAATAGCAGACGTGATGGTCACTAAACTATTGGAGAAGTTGGGTCCAATCGAGGGCGAAGTGATTGAAGTGAACCCTTGGAAAGATAACTGGTACGAGACTTCAATCATTCTGACCTACTTCCTGGCTCTTTACGTCTACATCGGGACCAATAAAGATTTAATAGAAGGGTCCAAAAAACAGATCCTAAGGATAGTGCCTAGCGTGGGCGTTACTCTGAAAAAAACGCTCTCGGGGTTAGATCTCTTAAAAGCGTCGGTCTCTAGATTGTGCGTGACCTACTTGACCCCGGAAAAGTTCAGAAAGGACATCACCAGTGCAAAATTCATAGAGCTCAAGAATTTTATGAACTTGAAGCATATTAAAGATGATACAGTTCAGGATGGACACTACGATGATGGATCAGTGATCCTGAAAGGGTTCGCTACTTATGAGAGATTGGAAACTACTCTTGGATTCTACGAGAGCGCATACCGTGGTATGGGTCTACAAACAAACATTAAGGACCTGGCGGTCACAATATTTCCGAAATTGACTCATCCAAACATTCGGTGGTACCCTCTGGGCCTGTTACGGAACAGTAAAGACAGAATTGCTCGCTCGTGGCCCTGGACCCCTTCTAATACAGAGATCAACCTGATACCCTTCATAGGTCTCGGAGTATTCAAGTGCCCGGAGTTCATGTTCTTCGTCAGGGTCCAGAAACCTTACATTCATCCGCATAACACAGGAATTCTCGAATTGACAGCAGGATGTATTCAGATCCGGAGAATTTTCCGCAAGGATAAGACCTATCCAAGGTATTTGACGACAGATAATCTGAAAGATGAGCCAGGAGTGCTGTCCAAGGCCAACGGGACCGTTTGTACATTAACAGGCAAAGGTGACTTCTACTGCTCTGACGTCAGCTCTTTCATCGGATGTATTGACGATATGATGTTCTGGAAAAACTCCTACAAGTTTAACGAGTTGTTTGGTGACGTTACTATCACCGAAGCAGGTGTAATCTCTGCTAGTGGCTTCCAAGCACGTTACAAAATTGAGAACAAGACAAATGACGCTTTTAAGTTTCGGTACTCGGACTCTGAGATGAAACAATGCTATACTGTTCCTGGCGGTTATCAAGGCTTCCTTGATGTTCCAAGGGGAATCAAGGACTTTACCTGGACCATGGCAGAGACAGTGATTGATTACAAGATTACCCTAATTGCAAAGGGTATGACGTTTGACATGATATCAAAAAATAAAAAGTATAAAGTTGAGACAATTGATGGCCACAACGACCCATATGTTGTCACATGTGGCTCAACGATACTGCTGGGTTCGTCTAGCAGTAGAATTCCAAGTGAGATTACTTACAAAGGAACAACGTATAACCGTAACTCTAAAACGATGATGTACGAAAAGTAATCGATACAATTGAGAATTTTGAATGAAATTAATTAATTTTTCGCGCTATTTATTAGATAGAACCATGAAATTTCAAAAGTTCTTACTAATTGGCCTAGTAGCGGGCATTTTGGCGGGAGCGATAACCTGGACCATTCTCTCGAGGCGTAAAATCCCAGATGATCCTAGAATAATCCCGATAAAACGGGCGTTGATCCTCCCACGTGTCGTGCTGAGTTCTGAATTGATAAGCCGGATAGACGCCAACAGCAGCCACGTGAAGAACTTTGCGGATCACGCGTATCCGGGATGGGACCAGAACACGGACCAGCTCAAGAAGTTAGCTTTGTTTGGAATAAGGCTCCTGGATTTCTGGGCTACGTATGGACGGAAAAAATCTCGGAACTACCCGGAGATAGCCGAGTCAGTGGTGGCTCAGGTGGTCAAGAAGCTGAAGCAATCTGACATGTCGAAGGTGCCGTGGGGGGACAACTGGTACACTTTTTCCGCGTTGGTCACGCGGATGCTGGTGATGTACGAATACGTTGGAGATGATCCACAGTTAAAGCGAGCATGTCATGACCAGGTGATCAGAATCATCCCGAGTGTCGGAACCACGCACGAGCCTCTGGATTCGGACGACTTCAACACGATGAACATCTACTTCACGGCGGTTCCACGACTGTGCTCCAACTATATGTTCGATTTCAATGCCTACAACGTTGACGTCAAGACTTCTGCCTTCATCAAGGTCCAGAAGTTCCTCAGCTTTGAGGAAGTAAAGGTCGACAAGCCACAGACCGGCGTCTACCGAGACCTTTCTTGGATCCACTTCACGAACGTAGCGACCTACGAACTCCTGTTTGGACTCTACAATTTCCACTGGCGAGCATACACTGCTCTAGGCCACACCAACCGGGTCCGTGAGCTAGCGGAGGCAATAATCCCCAAAATTCTGCACCCGGAGATCCCTTACCGGCCGTTTGGGCTCTCTGGGCGAAATGGCGACATCTACAACAGGATCACCTACTGGGATCTAGTTCCCAACAGCTTTGGAGTCCACATCATGCCTTTCATCGGGTTCGGAGTCTTCAAAACCCCCGATTTTCTTTTCTACGTCCGCGTTCAAAGACCTGGCATCGCAGCCTACGTCACAAATTCCTTTGAAACTGAGAAGATATTCGCCCTGGCTTGGATGCAGCTACCCAAGCTTTACTTCAGGAACTACAAGAGCTTCCTGGACTATGACGCTACACTCACTGGTAAGTCGTTGATGGACTCTCCAGGACTCTTGCTGATCAAAGGTGAGGATTACTCATCAAACGTTCTGTCGCCCAGCAACGAAAAGCTGAAAGCCTATCACGTTGATGATGGGTCCATTGACTCCTTTATTGGAACTGTAAGGAGTTCCAAGGACAGGGATGCTCTCTTTTGGAAGAACAAGTACAAGTTCAGCGTAATCTACGGCAACTGCACTATTACTGAAATTGGCATGGTCTGGGACACTACTGTTTCGTTTCGGCTGGAATTCGATAACCAGAGCAACAATAAATTGGTCTACAGGTATAGAAAATCAGGGCATTGTTTTGCTGCAAAGTTCATTTGGCTAAATTATGATCAGATAGAGTATTATTTAGATGGCGACGTTGTTAATATTCCTGCGAGAAGAAATCTAGTATTGGAGTGGGCTGTCGGGATCAAGGCTGAAAATAGGGGTAAATTTACATGCTATGACAGGAGCATTAAATATGACACAAATTGCATTTCCTTCTTCGTAGAGACTGTTAAACTCAACGAGACCTTCGTGGTTAAAGATGAGGACGGTCGTATTATCGCTGGTGGAAGCTCCAGCAGCAACCCGGAGCACTCTTTTGACTTCGAAAATGTTACATTAGTCAGAAACAAGGGCAACTTTATGTACTATCCTAGTGAGATTCATTGATAACAATTGACTAATTGATATTTTTTCAACTACAACTAGTTTTTTTGAAAAAAAAATTAATTTCAATAGAATCTCAATTTTTACTAACAAATTGGGCATTGTACATCATTGTCTTTGGATCTCTGGTAAATTTATATTTACCAGCGACAGAATTTTCTGTAATTTGACTCGTAAAAGAGTCATTAGGGTCACTGCTCGATGATCCGCCCAGAATGACAGTGTTTCCCTTTCGAACATAGTACCTGCCTTTTTCAAGGAAAGTCACAACGTAGTCATCATTACTGTACTTAAAGGAAAAGTTTGGTTCTAATTTAACCGCGTACTCATCAGAACTATCAAAGAGCATCATTCTCCACTGCACAAATGTTGTTTTTTTCATCTCGCACTTGATAAACTTATCATCACGCTCAACTTTAACTTCCGTTTCAGGGCCATCAGTTCCAAGTCTCTTGAAAACTTTAGCTTTACAAGAAAGCCGAGCCTCGTTATCCTTCCAAGCAAACTGCAGATCGGTTTTCGAGGTGTTCTCAATTTCTAAGTAAATCTGAACTCCTTTGCTGGTGACTACTCCAATTTCGGTAACAAACACAAGATAGGGTATAAACATGTAATAGTTATACCAGAATATCAACTTGTCCTCCAGGCGTCCAATACAAGAAGTTATGTCCCCCTGCCGAGTGAAGATAGACTTGACTTTGTAATTTTTGTCAAGCTTCAGCTCATTATGTTCATCCATCATGGTTTCATCAGCACAGCTCATCATACCAGGTTGACATTTCAAATCATTCCACTTGAAAATCTTATTGTAGTTTCCGTTAGCTAGGTAGATCTTCCTCATCTGAAGCGCGCCGATACCCAACTTAACATCGACATATTCTTCAATTTCAAAAGCAGCCAGCTGAGGTCGCTGAACCCTGACATGAAACAGGAACTCGTCAGTCTTGAAGACAGCTAGACCCATGAAAGGCATGATGTTCACCCCATTAGCTGACGGGACAATGTCCCAGTAGGTTCTATCATTAAAAACTTCCCCATGATTGTTGACCAATCCCAGAGGCTGATACTTGATCGTCGGATGCATCAGTTTCTCCAGCACCGTCTTAGCAATCTCCCTGATCGGGGTCTTGAAACCTAAAGCCTGCCACACTCGTTCGTGGTAGTTGTAAAATCTAAACAGCGCACTATAGCTCGGAACGTTGCCATTGACCACCCAAGAATCATCACGATAGATTCCATCAGTGGGAGGTCTTTCCTGCAGCTGCCGCTCGAAGCTCATGAACTTCTCCAACTTAATGAAGTTTGGATTAGCAACGTCCCGCTGGAACTCCTCCTGGTCGAACATGTAGTTAGAGCAGAGTCTAGGAACCGCTTGATAGAGCAGATTCATCCCTTCATCGTTCACTAATTCAATAGAACGCAACGCTCGTCCAATCGTTGGGACCATCAGCATCATCTGGTCATGACACTTCCACTTGAGATAGTCCTCTTCTCCAACGTACTCGTACATCGCCAAGAACCGGGTCACATGCGCAAAGAAGACAAATCGGTTCTCTCCCCAGGGCGGTCTTTCAAACTCCAGCTTCTTGGGGTTCACCTGCTCCAACCGGGCAATCAAGTGCTCCACCATGTTGGTAACAATCTTCTGGTAGTTCTCCCAGTAGGACGAATTGAAGGTCGCGCAGAAGTCCAGGAGCTTCACTCCAAACAGTGCGAACTCACTCAGCTTGTCAGAGTCGTTGTCCCACCCGGAGAACTGTTCCGTGGAGAACAGCTCCTCGCGGTTCTTGTAAGCAATTCCTTTTTCCATTTCTCCGAAACTAAGACTCGTTGAACCTAGGTTCAAAGCCGCTTGGACCGATCTTATCTTTTCGTCAATTGGTATTGACCATCTCCTGAGCCAGGCCATTACAGCAGTTATCAAGCTTGCTATGAAGATCAGCAAGATGATGAAGTATTTCGAATTAGATTTCGACATTATCGTTTTCTTTACTACAATAAGCGAAACTTTTTGAGAAATCATCAAAAAATTGTTAATTGTATCAATTGAATCTAACGATGGCCGCTGCCGAGGAAATTCACGCAAACATCAGAGGCTTCTTTCAAATGCTTTTCTATCGCTGTTAATTTCTGCTCATACGAGCTTAGGTACGTCTTCATGGATTCACCAAGTTTCGCGATGTCAGATAGTCCTGTACCAATGGCAGTGATGTGCGATGACAGGTTCTGGGTAACGGAGTAGAAGATTATCATAATTAGCAGGGTGACTATCAGCATGGACCCTACGATCCACGCGGTTTTGTATTGCGTAAATATTTCGTCCATGTTCCGGTCTAATAAATAGTGTAATTTTTTACGTAAATCTTGGAATCGTCATTTTCTCGTAACAATCGATCATGGTTGAGTAGTGTTGTCCAATATTACGCACGCGGTTGCTGATAGACGACAGACACTGCTTTATTTCCGAGCGATTGGCGTCTATTTGGTCCAAGCTTTTGTTTATCTCAAGAATATCAGCGGAGAAAATTCTGAGCAAGATAAAGTACGGGACATACAGCGAAACAATGATGATCAATATCAGGATGATTATTGGTGCTAATTTGCGTAAGTATGCCATTGTTCTAATAAATAGCAGAAAAAAATGCAAATTCGTAAAATGATTCTCTAATTTTAAACGTAGTTGTTAAAAGTGTTGAAGAGGTTCTTGTAGAACCCTTCAAAGCCCATCAGATCATCGGAAGGATCTGCTGGCTCAGTGTCTATATACCGCTCCAAGGATTTGAACTTGTAGCTGCTGATCTCTGAGAGGAACATCGAGTCCTTGGAGTAGAGAAGGTTCAGTACCCGCGGAATGGCAATGAAGACAGTTTCAGAGCCCTGGAGCTTCCAGCCCATGGCCTGGTCGATTCCAGAAACCAGCTTGGAGACCAGCTTGACGCAGATGTCTTTGATGATCTTGTCATTGCCGATGAACTGGTACATGGTCAGCAACCTGGTCAAATAGACGACGAACCTGAACCAGTACTTCTTTGAACTATCATCCAGGACCCAGGGTTCCGAGGCAGAGATGTTGTCCAGCAGCCTGGAGAACCCTTTGATGATCCCTGCGACCTGGATCAAGCTGTTCAAGCCGTAGCCGTAGGTGATGTAGCCTTCTAGTCTGCGGATCCCATCGACGCAGAGCTTCTCCAGTTCACTGCGGTTGTCCAGCATCATGTCGAACAGCTCCTTCGGTGATTTCTTGGTTCGGAAGATGTACTTGCGAGGGATTGACAGGTTGTAGGAGGCGTTTAGGACTGTTCCTTCCTGCCTGCTGCGGTTCTGCATCGATTTCTTGACGTCGATGATCAACGACTCGGTTGATGAGTCATCCAGGTTGATTGTTTGGTTGGATTGAGTGGGTTGGGTAGATTCGCTGGGTTGACTAAGCTGGTTGATGCTTCGCACGTGAATTGTGTGGACTGTGATCGGCAAAAGAGTGTCATGGGCCTGGTCGATTAGATACTGCTGGGATGAAAGGTATTTGTATTGACGCACTAGGTCGAGGATCAGGTTGATGATTAGAGCTAGCACCAGTACTAGCAGGATTAATTGAAAGACTTTTTTGTATGGAAACATTGCTTTCTTCTAATATATAAAGGAAAATAAAATTTTTTACAGCTTTGATGGTAATTACGGGAATGTTGAGCATAGTCAGATATCGATGGCAGATTTTGATGGACCAATTGGGTGTCATTCTTACTTTTGTTGGTCATCGAGGAACGTTTGGAAGCTAGGGTAGATAATAAAGGAAACTTTGATAAGTAATGATGGTAAGCTGGTGAATGATGTTAACATCGAGGGTTATCAAACCTGCAGCCGGTATGTTACCATCAATTTTCATGATTATCTGCTAAAGGTTGATGATCTCAGAAAGATAACACGGGTTGGTATGTTTTGATGATACTAGTTTACAGAGGGAGTATCATCACAGGACAGTGTTACGATATTTGACACCAGTTGGGAAGAGTTGTAGATAGTATTGTTGATTTTTATGATTTGAAGCATGTATTTTTTACGTAAGATCAATAAATTAAGATAGAAAAAAAAATTGTATTTTTTTATAAGAACTTCTAATAGGAGGAACTTTTAATAGGATTGATAATTGGATCATGGTCCATAATTGGTACATGGTCAAAAAAATGGGACATTTTTAAATATCAAAACGGTGTTAACAATTGGGACAAAATTGTTATTTAAAATGAGATTGATAATTGGACCATGGTCCATAATTGGGACATGGTAAAAAATGGGACATTTTTAATCATGGAATGTTATTAATAATTGGGACAAAATTGTTATTTGAAATATAATTGATAATTGGACCATGGTCCATAATTGGGACAAGGTCGATGATTGGGACCTTGGTTACTATTTGGGACATATTACTAAAACTAATGAAAAAAAAACATTAAATTATTTTTTAAATTTATTTATTACGCATAAATTTTTCTTCCATCATTAAATATACTATATAATACAGTTATATTGAAGAAATAATAAATTATAAATTATAAATTAATATATCCATTAATTAATACTATTAATAGTTTCGTTAATTACTTAATAAATTAATATCTAGTAGTATAACCATAGTTTATTAATTATTACATATAATTATATTAATATCCACTACTGACAGAGTCCGTATTTTGATCTTTAATTACTTATTAATTATCATCATTAATCATTAATCATTTAATGCAAGGGCGTTATTAATTAGTTATTTATAATTATTACGAGAATTATTAATAATATTGTGAATTTTAGATAAATGATAATCTTGATAATTACTTTTTTTTTTTAATGATAATTTTTTTTTCTTTCATACTATCTACAATTAATGTTCGTACAATTTTTTTTTTTTTTTTTTTTAATTTTACATATGTTTGACCACTCTACTTGTTTTGAAAGTAGATGCGCTTGCGCGAATGCTCAAATGTATTTTTAGTAGATTTTGTAGAAATCTTACTATTGCATTGGTCCTCATGACGGAACTTTTGAAAAATTTTGCTATATTTCGACTCAACTCGTCAAGCGGATTCAGAAAATGCATATGGTTCAAAAGTTTATAAATGTATGCAAATAACTATATACATGTATATATACATACACGACAATATAAATGTATATATTGTCTCTTCTATAACTCCCGCAATTCTATACGGATCTTAATAAAACGTAACATACTTATTCTTAGCACAATTTCCGAGGTTAAGTTCGAAGACGAGCCAAATCTGTCGATTAGTTTAGAAATGAGAGCAATTGAACGCAATGTCCTTTTAATTTCTGTAAATTGCATCTGAAAGCTTATGAAATAAATAAATACGACAGCAGTCGCGCGGAACCTTATTTTCAACATTAAATAAAAATAATTGTTTCTGAAGCTAGAGTTCCGAAAGTCGAGATTTTTTTTTTATTAATTTTCTTCTCTTTAAGGACCTTTTTTCCGATTTTTGATATCACCTTTAGTTATTGAGTTATTTACGAAAAACTGAGATTTTTTATTTTGTTTACGTTTTTTTTAATAACAAATTAAAATTTTTATAAAAAAAATAAAAAACAACAATATTATTTTTAGAATTTAATTCCGCACTGAATGAGTTATTGCTCATATTTTTATCACAATTTCTAAGAATTTTTCTCGCAAATTTACACAGAATTCTTACAAAAATTTCCGTTACAATGTAACAGAGTAATGGTTACCATTCGACATAGAAATAAGATCTATTCTTATTTCTCCGTGTGATTTTTATTCTTGGTCTATGAAATAAAATAAAGGAATAGTACTTATTTGAATGAGATATAATATAAATTAGTTCATTCATATGTAATCCAAAATTGAATAAACATTAGTAAATATCTACATCTCTTACGTGAAGTTCTGAGAGATTAATGAATAGATAACTTGTCCTTAAACTCCGCGTACCAGTGTTCGCGCCCAGGACTGAGACGAAAACAACTTGATTTAAAAAAATAATTTGAAATTACTGCTAAAACGATCAAAAAAAAATTTGATATTAATACTAGATAGACGTTTATGTTTTCATTGAGGTAATTGTTCTGAGTATCTTTTTCCGCAACAATTAAAAATTTACCATAACTGAAACTAATGACATTTGATCTTTAATTCCTAACTTTGACAGTTTACGCACAAAACTTATTCATTGAAGCGCACGACCTCCCTTCGCCTATATTTATATATATAGATATATATATTTCTCATAGAAAAATCACTCACGAATCTGATTATACTGACACAATGAAAAATTAAAAAAAAACTAATTGCAATGCAAAAGATTTTTCATCGATGCAAGTAATAAAATCAACTAATTACCGATGTAAACAAATTTTGAAATGATAATTATGATTTTTAAATATGATAGATATTTAATTATATTAATCATGAAGTACTCGACATGTTTTTAATTTAGTCGACCAATATAAAATTTCATAAATTTTCTGGAGTGATTTTGTCTTGATTGAATCAACATAGATAAAATTTTTGAAAATGTAATTTAAAATCAATTTGATTAAGACTAATATACATGTATTGGTGGATTTTTATATGTAAAAAACATATGTATTTTAATCGAAATAGAACAAAATGATAAATATGTAAAAAGAAAAAGGAATATTAATAACTAATGAAGACGTAGAATTATTAAAAAATTTTTAAAAGAGAATTATAAAACAGAATTTTTAAAAAACTTTTATAAATAAACTACCAGTTTGGCCTTTTCCTAAAGTCTTTTCAAGCCGATAAGGCCCAACATACTGATGAGTCTCTTGAGTATTTAATACGACCGGACTTTCCTTGCCCGGTACCGCCGTCATGTTGGTTATTGTGTCAGCCAAGTTTGAATCCAAATGTGCGTAGCTGGTCCAAGGAGCTTTTTCTCACAGCCACCTCAAACTGGCGAAGATCACACTCATTTCTTCAATGGCTTGTTAAAAATAATTATTTGCGACTTTGAGTGATCATTTTTTCTCATCGCCCCCGGGTTGAAATCGTGCACATTTTTTGCACGAGTTCGAACAAAACGCCGGTGTCGCCGAAAAGGCTGAAATTTTTCCTTCGTTCGCATTCTTATTTTAATGGTATTAATGCTCTATAGAGATGAAATTCAATAAATAATAAACGTCTGAGCTTTAAATGAATTTTCTTTGAAGAGTGAGGATAAAATTTTATCATATAATAGACTATTTTACAGCAAATGTCTATATCGAGTAGTTGGTGATTTTTCCAGGTACGTTTTTTGACTTTTTATAATGAAATGAATAAAAAAAAAAAAAAAAAAAAAAAAATTACATTGCACTGGTATCGAACCCTGTTCTGGTGGGTCCGCCAAAAAGTCCTTTTGATTCGGATATCAATAACCGTAATTCGAACGGGTTAGCGTCCGGAAGACATTAAATACTACTCGAGTTTGATTAAGCTCTGTAACCTAACCCCTATCAATAATAATAACCACAATGATAATCATAACCATAAAAAATCATTTATACCATCAGTCGATAATGCAATTCTCACTTAAATCTTGATAATGCCCAATAAGTCAGTAGGCAGGACTCGTGTATTAAATAATACGCTTAGGGACCTAGCAGGCTTAGCCATGAAAAAATCCTATATGTATATATATATTTTTATATATATATCCATATATATACACGATAAATCTTTGCAACTATATTAAAACATCACTTTGGAGACATTATTTGGCAAGAAGGCCCTCAGTAGTCCCAGGTCTCGTCGGGCTCGTGCTTAACCTCTTTGGGCGATTCGTTTCCCTCCGGCCTGGGGGAGGGAGGGGGGGAGTTCTGGCCCTGGGACTTGAGACTGGGACTGGGAGTGGGGACGTCTCGCTCAGGCGCATTGGAAACAGAAGAGGCTTCGGAGGCAGCATCATCATCGTATCTGTCCGAAACAGGGGTAGGTTCGACCCTGACAGTCTCCTCGGCCTCGCGCTTCACGCCGTAATCATCGGTCTTCATAACACAGACACCATTGATGATGACCTCATCCCCAGTCCTGGCAGGTTCCTGCCACTCAGGATTGACCCATTGAGGAGCAGCAGGCTTGCGTCTGCTGGATCTTCCAGCAGGAGCACTGGTTTGTTGATTGAGATCAGGTTCGCGCTTGATGCTTCCACCAGAAGCGTCGGAATCTTCACTGCCTACGTTGCTCATGTCGTCTCCATCATCATCCTCGTACTCCGGATTGGGTTCGCGCTTCAGCGATCCCATGGACAGGTCCAGGCCCGAGCACTGTTCCTTCAAGGCGTTGGTCATCAAGGTAGCCAGGTTCGGGTTGAAGTACGGCGAGTAGGGGATAGGCATGTTGCCGAGTCCTAGCCGCTCTTTCTGGATCTCCAGGAGTCTTTGGTTCAGAAGCAGCCGGAACTGAACTGGGTCGAAAGGCTGACCAGGCTCGCGTGGCGATTGCGGCTCAGGCTGGCCATGGGGAGTCTGCTGCTTCAACCGCATCCTGTGATTGTGGAACCAGTTGGTGATTGTCCTGGAAGACAGCGCTAGCTCGCTTGCCAGGAACTCGATGGTCGCTACGTTGGGGTACGGATCCAACGCAAAGGCCAATCTGAGAGCTTCCTTCTGCTCTTCGGAAAACAGAACGCGCTGCTTTTTAGCTGAAGGAGGACCTGGACCAGGAGATGCCGCATGGTAGAACTCGGCAGTGTCATTACTGCTGGTGTCGGAACTGTTGTCGTGACCTGGACCAGAAGAACGTCTTCTCTTGTTGGCCTCGCGTCGCTCGTTCTTCAAAGCCTGGAGTCTGTCGACGTTGTGGGCGTCTGAGAGCCACAGTTGCATTCTAATGAAGGGTTCGCGGCCTTTGATGCTCAGCATGTGCCAAGGTTTGGGTTTGCTGAGCAACTCACTGACGGATCCTTGGCTCAAGCCTAGAACGGCCTCGCCGAAGATTTTCTGTCCAATGTTGTTTGCCAACAAGGCCTCTTTGATCTTGGTGGTAATGGTCTGGGTGTCCAGGTCCTGGGTCAGCGCGGCCATTTCGTAGACACTGGGGGAGATGTGAGGGTGCAGGCTCCGGAGTGGTGATGTCATTTGATGGGGGGAGTGGAGACCCATTTGCTGCTGTGCTTGCTTCTTTTGGAGCTCCATGGTAAGCTGGACGTGAGGGTGATGTGATGATGCCATCATCATCGGTGGAGGTGGTTGAGGTGTCTGGGTTGGTGGAGGCCCTAGTTGTAGCTCGTGCTGGGCTTGAGCTGCTGCTTGAGCTGCTGCCTGGGCCTTTGCTGCATTCTGGAGCTGCTCCTGCACCAGCTTCGTTGGTGGCATTGGCTTCATTGGTGTTCCGCAAGCTGTAACATTAAAAGAAAGTTAGATAAAGCTGCTAGGAAGTTCGGGAGCAAAGGGGGAAAAAAAAAGACGACCTGGGCTAAACTTACGAGGCAGGCCGCCGTAGCCTCCGGTCCGCATCAGCTTCTCAGGCGCTATCTTGTATTGGCTCGCAACGAGCTTGTGGACCGCTTGTTCGTCCTCCAGGAACATCTTCATTCGGATGAAAGGCTCGCGGCCTTTTTGGGTCAGCATGTGCCAGGGCTTCGGCCTGGCCAGAAGGTCCGAAACTGACCCCTGGCTTAGTCCTAAAACGGACTCGCCAAACAGTCTCTGGGATATAGAATACTGGGACAGCTGCTCCTTGACCTGTAAGACAAACATTAGTTTAGAATGGTGAGTCAACAGCAGAAGAAAAACACAAACTTACGTATTTCCTTACCCTCTTAACAATATCCTCGGTATTAAGATTATTGTAAAGATCAAACTGCTGCTGGGTGATTGGAGGAAGAACCGCCTTGAGTGGCCGCTGGTTCGCTGAGTGGTGGGTCTGAGTGGACGGTTGGCTGATCAAGCTGTTGGTAATCGAGGCCATGCGCTGAAGAGGACTCGCAGCTGCTGTACCAGCGAATTCCTCGCTGGGTGTCATCGCTGGAGGGAGAATAGAGTTGCCTAGAGGTGAGCTAGCACTGGAACCACCAGGAGTTGACTGGGTACCAGGTTCCTGCTTGGGCCTCACTAAGCTAAACGCGCTTCCAGCATGGCGCATTGCTTCTTCCATCTTCTCTTTGTCCTCCTCAGAGACTCCGTTCATCAGCTTGCCTCTGGCATCGACCTTACCCAGACTAAGGTCCTGGACTCCTGCTCCGTTAGCAGACAAGTGGTTCTGATGCAGCGCTTGTTGGTGCAACGCCAGGAGGCCTGGAAGGGACGGCAGGCCTGGGATTCCTGTCAAAGCAGGATTCTGACCAGGAGCATTTAGTTTCTGGAGCTCCCGTTGGTACGCGTCTAGAGCCATTCTGATGTCGTCCTGGCTCCGCTCCATCCCAAGGTTCTGAGCGCTGAAAAAGTGAGAGAACATCACACTATTAATCGCGTTACAGCTGTCCTCATTGAAGGTTAACCCTAGCAAAGCTTCAAGACAAGATGAAGCTTCTTAACTCTTAGATATCTTACCTTGGTGGGAAATCTCGTGGCCGGATGTCGTCCACTCGTCGGCCCATTAACTTAGCAAGCTCTTCTTGGTAAATCCTCACGACTTTTTCTTGGGGAATGTCATCGTTCTCATACTTCTTGATCCTCCGGTTTTGGGAGTCGTACCTGTCCTTGCCAAAGGGACTTGGACACCCCAGTCGGCTTGGACTCTTGCTGTCAGCGTCATTGGAGGTCTCAGGCTCTCGGGATAGTTGTTGCAAATGCTGACTGGATTCATTGAACATGTGAGCGATCCTGTCGTCGCTGATGTCTGGACCTTCTGTTGTCGCTCGAGCAAACGGAGGGATGCCTTGCTCTTTGCCTGAAACATAATCTGTAAGTAAGGCACGACTTAAGGCGGTGTCATAAGTTTTTTGGCAACTATCCTAAGATGAGCGACTGGGTGATGAGTGACTTGGTTCGTCCTAAAGAGGTAGATTTGCCCGGGTGTCGTAAATTGTGAAAGTTTGTTAATTATCAGTGATTTATGACGCGTAAAGAGTAAGTTGACTCTCAATAGCTGCTAAGCTGGAGGAGGGGAGCTACTAAAGAGGTGTCATCAGTCATTCAAGGTCTTCATCGAATCAGACTTCAGGACCTGGTATTGAGGTATGAGCTAATTACTTTCGAATCAGTTGAATAAATGAAATCTTCGAGAACAATTGGTTATAAAATATAAAATTTCTCTGACAAATTAGTCCAAGTCACAAATACAGTTGAGTTAATTAGCTAAGAGATTTTATCGAGGTTTTACGACTCGAAGTTTTTTTTCTTAGACGTTATTGTGTTTGTAAATGTTATTGTGCTGAATGATTGAAACGAGTTAGACGAAAACGAACAGAAGTTGATGATGATAATGATGATGATGATGATGATGATGATGATGATGATGTGCGCAACAATGCGCGGCGAACCGACTACTCGCACGGATACTATACACTAGTCTTGTATTACTGTATTTACGTCCCGATAGACAATCTCTTTAAGCTTGCTAACAATTGTATTTCTCAATAAATAATTCTTATTATTCACTCAACATAAATATATATATAGAATATTCTCACGGTAACAATTTGTCGTTTTGTAATAATCTTTTCTTTTACTTTCTCACCTCTATTTGGACTAGAAAAAAATATATTTCGTTACTTAGTTTCACAACAGTGAATTATAAAATTTTAAGTAGCTAGATTTTGATAAATTTCATTGATAAAAGAGGTATTCTGAGGATTACTTTCAAACTATTGTTCAGATTAATATAAAATTCATCAGAGTTCTTGAGATTGATAAGCAAAGCTGACTATTGACCAGTAATACAAAATCAGTCTATTTGGTCAAAAAATACGGAGGTTCAAAAATTTTGGAAAGTGTTTTTTTTTTTAATTAAAAATGAATTTATTATTACATTGATTTTTTTAAGCAATACTTTGATTGTGCTTCAAAAACTGCGTCGAATGACGCCAAAAATAAAGAAATCGGTTTGTTGAGTTAACAGATATGACAATTCAAAATTTTCAAAAAAAGCGTGTTCTAGGAATAACTTTTGAACCATACGTACGATTGATTTGAAATTACCGTCAGTTTTTGAAGTCATGAAACAACGCCTATTATTTCAATCCGGACCAAAATCGGTCGATTTGTTCAAAAGATACAGAAGTTCAAAAATTTTGAAAAAAGTGTTTTTTTGGAAATTAAGCATGGATTTATTTTAGAATTATTCTTTTAAAACTGGGCCCTGATTGAACTCAAAAAACTTCGTCGATTGCCGCAAACTGGACAAAAATCGGTCGATTCGTTCCCGAGATATTGCAGTTCAAAATTTTGAAAAAAAAAAGCTAGATGGTCTTAAGATCGATTTTTGTTAAAAAATATAAGTAAAAAGTGATTGTCTGTAATTTAATTAATCGTCTAGGCGTTGCCTATCAAAGGAAACAAAACTATTAATAAAAATAATTTATAAAAAAAAATAGAAAGCCGTTCAATCGCGATAAAGGGGCTCGTTAGCGCGCAAACAAACCACAAACGATAAAAGGAAACCGAGCAGAGTAAAAAAGTAACAATAATAATAAAAATAAATAAAAAAAGAAATGATTCGATATTGTGATTTATATATTCGAGTTTTTGTCTCATTGTCTTATGCTCGATGACACATTTAAAAGTTATTTTATTGTGATATTTTTAATTCGAGTGTTGTATTAATATTTCAATTATTGCTTTCGAGGGTTTAAAGACAAAAGTTATTGAGATTTGTCACTCGAGGATAATAGAAAACCACGAGCGGCTGCCTCTTATTCCCAATTCAGTGGCTCCTTGACTTCTGAGGGACTTCTTGAACTTGCGGTACTCGGGAAACTTTGGGGTTAAAATCACTCAAAATCGATTGCCCAATCAGCTAAATAACAAATAATTATAACATTTTTAATTATAGGCTGATATCTTTTCCCTTTTTTTTTTTATTTTAATGACTGACACGAAAAATTATCAGTTTGCCCAACGGAAACCGACAATCCATTGACGCACGACGATATATACTCATTAGCTGTCCGGACTAATATTCGTTTCATATTTAACCATTCCACCGGATATCAACAAGGACACCATTGTACCCAAGAATGTTGATTAATCGTCGAAAAATATGGGTTGCGTAAGTATTTTTAGCTTAAACAATCATTCTTTAGTCATTAGATACCCAAAGTCGTAATTTGCTCTTAAATCGTAGATTATCTCAGAAACGGTCAGTCTTCGGATAAAATTTGTAAGGACTAAAGTTGTAGAGCGGAAAAAATCCTAATCATTCTACTTTTCAATTAATTTTTATTTTAATTACAACCCAAGCTACGACCTTTTAAAATTTTAAACCTGCACTGGGAGCAAAAATGATGGTGATGGTGATGATGGTTCAACTAAATCATGGATTATTTCAGGAACGGTTAGTCTTAGGACAAAATTTATAAAGACTCAACTCGTAGAGCGGAAAAATCCTGACCGAAAAGTTCTAAAAGTCACTTTTCCGTTGATTAGAATTAAAATTAATTGCAAAAATGTAAAGTCTGTCAGTAGTAAGAAGTATTGTCACATTAAATCGATTTATTCAGGCAAATATGATTCTGTAATACGTCCTTGGAATAGTAGGGAATAGTAAACCCTAATTTAAATGGTGAGAGGGTAAGAATATATCGAGAGATAGAAATAGAAACCCTCAAACCCGTCAAACCCTCAACTACGTTCATCTCTTCCTCACACCCTTCAGCCTATTCCCAGGAGCTATTAGTCTAAACAATATGGCTGCCAAAAGCAGAACAATCAATAGCGACCAGGTACCCAACTGGTTTCGTATTAATTAATCTCATCTACAATTATATTTATAATAACAATCTTATGTATCTGATTAGATGATGAGCGAGTGCTAGTCATTGGCAAAGGTTGGATTAGTAAGCGTGTTAATTTTATTATTATCTAAATGATTCATGATCAGGATCAGTAACATGCTGCCTAATTCCAATAAGGGTGCTCCCATCCCCTTGCAGCTCCAAGCTAGGCTAACACACACCAGAATCCAACCGCTGCCAAGGACTTGGTTCAGGATAAAGGTAAGGTAACAAATAACCACTCACCTTTTTTGGGTATCAAGGACTTGAGAAGTAGCACGGCGTTTTCATCACAGGCCCATCCGTGCATTTTTCTGTACGAGTCTCTGCCTTTTTCCGTCAGCTTGTCCCAGGGCTTGGGTTTGCTTAGCAGTTCGCTGACAGTTCCTTGACTGAGCCCCAGCACATACTTGGCAAATAGTCGCTGGCCAATATTGTGAATGGACAGGAGTTCACGAACACGTCTGGCAATGTGAAGAGTGTCCAGGTTCTGGCTAGCATACTTGTCCATGTTGTAGCGGAGCATCTCCTGAAGCCTGGCCTCCATCGGATCGCCTTTTGGGATCAAGGACTCACCAAGACGACCAGCCATTCCAGCTGCTCCAAACTCATCACCAAACCGAAACGGGTGGTTCCTGTCATCGAACCTGAACGGGGACTTGAGACTGTCCAGAACACTGAGTCCAATGTTGTTGTTGGTAAGGTGATGGCTATTGTTGTTGTTGTGGCACTCGTCAGGACTCTTAGGCCCAATGATGGAGCCATTGACGCTGAAGCTGACAGAGTTCGGAGCCTCCTGGCTGGTTGGTGCAGCACTGGGTGACGTCAACGCCCCAGTTGACGTCGGCGTTGGAGGTGCTGGTGTCTCATGACCAGGAATCGGTGTTGGGGCTTTTTCTGACGCGTCAACGCAGCTGGATATCGGCGTAACTGACTTAGCGGGTGGTGGATTTGGAGCTGACGTCGTCGACGCTGATACTGGATCTGTTGACGGAGATGGGTGATTTGATGATTGAATTGCTGCGTTAGCTTGTGAGGTTGCTATTGCCCCAGTGGCGGAATTCTGCTGGATACCCAGGGACTGAACAGCTACCGATTGGGCAGTCGAGCTCTGTTGGCTCATTATCGAGCGTTCTAAAGATCGCCGCCAATTGGCGACTATCTCCTCGCCCAGAAATGACCCAAAGGTCTCGACATTCTGGAGGGGAGGTGGGAACAGGAGGTTCTGGGCCCCTGTTGGAGTTGGGGTCAGGCGGGAGGCTGATGGGTGGGCGGGGGTTGAGCTTCTTCCACCACCGACGCTAATACCAACACCTCCGATGTGGGGTGACGCGGTTGAGGCGCGGTGCAGGGGCGAAGCTAGTCCACCTGCAACCACCAAATAGTTTTTCATTCGAGCCTGATTTCACCCACGAACACCTCGAGCTTTTTGGAAGGGGAGTCTTTGAATCCAGACTCTCTTTTTGTTTTGGGGCGCTGGTTTGACTTTGGAGTGAGAACAAAGAGGATTGCAAGTCTAAGGAAGAGGATTGGAGAAAAATTGGCGGGAAAAGGATCAAACCCCTTTGAAAATTTATGGACAGAAAATTTGCGGGCTGAGTTAGTGCATAGCGTCATTACAGTGGCTTCTCATTTATGAGGCAACATGTTGTTATATTGAAACAAATGATTGGGTACTGTAAATATATTATTTAAGTGTGGAATGAGAATGGATAAGCGATCAAGTGAGAATGACGTGGAGACAAAAATAGAGTTATTAAGTGACACAACAGCAAGCAAGCCGAGTTATTTTTACGATATTTATTGTGTATGCGTAATTTTAAAACAAATAAATAAAATTCAGGCCTTTTACCAGGAGAAAGAGAGTCAGGATTAAAATTAGTCTTAAAATTAATTTAGTCTTGTTTTATATAAAATATGGTCATAATACCAGTACCAACTAAATTGTCCGAGTCGGGTAGGTCATTGAACTACTAGTCTAGCTTAAATAATGATATTTGCTTGGGTAAATTGTAAATCCATCATCATAATGATCGTGTTATTACGCTGGGAGTCATGAATTGTTAGCTCGAAAGTGAATCGTAGGCGATTAGAGACCAATTTAGTGACAAAACTTACCGACGGTGTCAGGCGTTGAGGATTTAAGAGACTCAGCCTGCTGAAGAGCTTTATTCCGCTCCATCAGCAGGTGCTCCAGACTCTTTCCAGGTTCTCCGGTTGGAATCTGGGACAGATCCACTGATCTAAGGACGCTGATTTCACGTTTGAGGTCATCGTAGTCCCGTTGCCGCTCTAGTTTGGCTTCGAGCCGGTTGATATGCTGGCGCCTAGATTCTAGCTCTTCCTCTAGTCTGGCAGTTGCCGCTGCAGTGGTCTCTTGGAGTCGCTGGAGGTTCTGCTGTAGCCTCGTTACCTCCTCCACTAGCTGGTTGATCTGCAAAGTAAAACAGTTGATCAAGCTGGTGTTCTTTAGGCTCTAGAAGCTATAAAATCAACAATCAGAACGATTGAAACCAATATCGGACGTTAAAGCATCGAGAAAAAATTGAATATTGAAAGGCAAACCAAATTCGATATCCCCGATGCGTGATATTGCTGCTATCCCGTTCAGAAATAGGTTAAAGTGTAATAAAGAGAATTGGATTTAAATGGTATCAATACGCAATATATTTGCACGAGTAATCACGAATGCGTTAACCGTCCCGTGTGCGAATTCTACTAGGGGAGGTGGAGGAGCATCAGGAGTCAACAGTAAACGGTGGGGTAAACGATCGCGGGAATTGTTTTCTCCTATTATTCCCATTTCCGCGTTTGGTTTGGTTCGATGAGTTAATCGCGGAGCTCAATTTTACAGGCAACATGTTGATAAATTAACGGAATGGATTAATGTTGCAGATATTGGATTTTATTTAGTTATTGTTATTGTTTTTGTTATTATTAGTTGGCGCTAAGATACTGAGATCGATGAACCTTGACGCACGAACTAGTGTTTGTATAGGCTTATTTATCCAAGCCGTACATCAGAAATGAGCATAGACAAAGAGGGTATATTACGTGTCGATTGTCCTTAGTTGTGGGAATCAATAATTTAACATTGCATGTTCGTTTGTTTTTTTTACTAAAACGTAATTGTCGTTGTCAACATCACAAATTAACGGGTTGGAATCAATAATGGTATTGGGTTGCGTTTTTAAACAACTCCTGGGCTTTTTTTAGAGAGGGGGAGTTGTAAGAAGGGTTAGAGAAGCTTTGGAACCTGGAAAAAAATTAGAATAGTCCTAATAAAAAGGCCAGGAGTCAAGAAATCGAGTGATTGAGTAATCAGGACCTTATTTGACATCAAAGTCCTGCCAATTAGTAAGAAGCTGGTGTTCCTTAGCCTCTAGAAGCTACCAATTCAACAATTATAAGAATTGAGACCAAGATCTGATGACTAGAGGTCAAAAATAACTTGGTCCAGGTTATTCAGACCTTTCTTGAGGTCAAGATCCTGCTAATTAGCAAGAAGATGGTGTTCTTAATCCTTTTAAAGCTACCAATTCAACAATTGTGAGGATTTAGACCAAAATCTGATGATTAGAGGTCAGAAATATCTTGGTCCAGCTTAGTTGATGCTGATTAAACCTCTAATTCCTGTTAATTACGCGAGAGTTGGTGTTCCTCAGTCTTTTAGGATCATAGGACCTACTAGGGAGAACAAGGGTGACCTTAGGAACCTAAAAAAAATATTGTTCAAAGTTAAAGGCCTGGAAGTAATTATCCTCGTGCATGTAACAAATCTGAGAAAAACGAAATAATTACAAACTGATATTGATAATGAAAATAGTTTGGTAGATGGAGTGGATCGATCGTCTGGAGTGTTAATTTTCCACCTGTCCTTCCCTGAGGGTTTTAAGCCTCAATAACGCTTACTAATGACGAAGACTATTAACGTGCGATCATAAGTGGCAAGTTTGTTAGTATAACTCTAGTTGGACAACTCCTTCGATTACTATCCTCACGGAGAAGAAGAAGAAGAAGATGATGATGATGGTGATGATGATGAGGAAAAGAAAGAAGGATTTGAACAGAAGTAAAATAAGTCGACGCGGTTTTCGGATGACGAATATCGAAACAGGACATCCCCCTGGGTTAATCCCCAAGCGAAAATTTTTCATATCTGCATCGTGACCGGGCTTTTGTTTGCCCGTCCCTATTGATCACATTTTCTCTACTCTAGTATAATCAATCTCCGTTGCGCGCACACGCGTAACCCGAGAACGGCACCCCCTTACGATAGTCCCTCACGAACCCACGCAACGTTTGTATTTTATTCTCTTCATGTATTCATAACAACGCCGAGAATATCCTTCGTCTTTGTCTTACTCCCAAGTGCTATCAGAATCACGTCAGAACTCATTTATGCTTATATGATTCAAGATGGCGAGGTTTATTATTTTTTTAACTTACGGCTGATGGGGATGAAGAATCGCCTCGGGGGCTTTAAATCGACCCATTCGTTATTTACTGAGTATTAATTTTTTTGAGTTTTCAAATGGGCATCTTTTACAAAATTGGACAATTTTTGACCTACATTGGGACTAATCTGTCCTAAATTCCTAATTGGGTATAATTAGTTTCTAAAATGGGCATAAAATGACCTTGAAATTCCAAAATGGTCACAGAACTCCTAAATTGTCAAAAAAACTTCTGAGTAATTATTTATACTTAAAACTGGAGGAAAAAATTCTTGAGAAGGTATTAATAGCTCCTAAAATGGGCCTAAAACTCCTAAGTGGGCCCAAGTAAGCTCGAACCCAGCCTTTAAACTCCTAAACGCGAATTCTTCCGTTTGAAATTGTTTCAAGGTCACTCACTAGTCCTATTTTGGTCTTAAGGCCCATTTGGGACCGTAATGGGCCCTTGTGACCCAAATGGGGCTTATCCAAAATTTAACATGTCTATTATTTCTTAACTAGTCTCAAAATGACTCCAAGCTGTTTCAAAACAGGCCCAATTTTCCAATACTTCAAAACGGGCCTAAAAATCAATTTCTTTAAAAAATAATAATTAAAAAGTGTTCTATGATTCATCCTATCATTCCACGAAATATTTCACTCCCCTATCATGATAAAAAACACAATTGTCCTCCCTTCTAATCCCCTCTCTCTCTCTCTCTCTCTCTCTCTCTATATATATATATATATATATTAAAACATTTATATACATTATTCCATCTCATTCATGCAGCGCGTTATCTTTAGTATCGTATCTTTGTCATTCTCTTATTCAGTGTTGTGCGGAGTAGATCCGGGTGGTAGCTTTTGAGGGTGATAGAGGTTCCCCCTTACCTCAGGAAAGAGACGAAGGGTTGCCCGAAACTGGAAGTGGGAATTATGGGCAGGATTAATATGCAAGGACTGGATACGTTCTGCGTCGGGGGTGGCTGAAGGGGTGGAAGGGTGATTTAATGTAGAGAAGAGGAGGTAGGGGGTTGAAGGATGCTGCGATACGAAGTACGAAGCATCAGTAGGTTGCGAGCCACCACTCGGAAGATGAGCTACGACAATAGTAAGAATGAGCGGGGATGAAGAGAGACAGAAAGCTCCCTTATGGATACGGGTAACGGACACCCCTATCGATTTTACAACTCGATATATGTGAATACCCACTTGTCTAATGACTGATCGGGCTTCCAACCCTGGTGCCTTAGCTTTCCCCTTCTGGGCACCTGGCAACTTGCTACCCCTTTTCTGATCAAAACACCTTGTCTATCTTTCCTTTTGAGGCCTACAGGCTAATTAACGGTGAAAATACATTCAATTCAAGTCTGATTGTGAATTTTTAGGCTTTTTTATTTTAGGAACAAGTCCACTTTATTCAAACTTATCAGGAGGGGGTTGGACGGTCTAGTCTCTGGGGAGGCATGAGAAAAAATGACCAGAGCGGTAAAGGGTTCGATAGGGTGAGGGCGAGTCTAAGGGCTGTGATATTTTATTTTAGCGGGCTAGATAAGCCCGCTGAGGATTTATGCTTATTACGAAGCACCTTGCCGATGGGGGTTGTTACAAGTCCGAGGCTAACTTATCGTTATGTTTAAACTTAATAAAAAATATGGATGTGAGTAATAACCGAGGTATAATGGAACGAGGATATTACATTGTTTGCAGTTTTTTATTTTTGATAAGGAATACAATGTAGGAGGTTATTTTAACTGGGATTGGAACTTGGGGCGGGTTAGCTGGACCTTTTTTAACATTAAAGTCTTGCTTATTAGCAAGAAACTGGTGTTCCTTAACCTCTAGAAGGAGTAGAATCAACAATCAGAAGAATTGGAACCTATTTCTGCTGGCTAGGGTTCGAAAATAACTTGGTCCAGCTTATTTGGACCTTATTCGTCATCAAAGTCAGGCTAATTAGCAAGAAGCTGGTATTCCTTAGCCTCGAGAAGCTATAGATTCAACAATCAGAAGGATTGAAACCAGGATTTGATGACTAAGCATCGAAGAAAACTTGGTCTAACCTAGTTGCTCCTTATTTAACATCAAAATTCTAATTATTAGCAAAAAGCTGGTGTTCCTTAGGCTTCTTAAGCTGCGTGGTGCACAATTTTCAGAATTTGACTGATCAGAGATAAAATCCGATGTGATTAAACACCTCGCAGTCAAGGATTAGAGATTGGTATAGAAAGAAGGACGTCCGAAAGGTCAGTAAGTTATAAAATATGATAAGATAAAATGAATATCGAACCACAAAGTCTCTGATTTGCATTATGGTCGCGGGGCGTTTATGAATACGTATCCCCGTGTGTGTATGGATGTATATATATATGCAATACATGGTTCGGTGAGTGCGTAGCACGGTAGAAACCATATATTAGCTTGGGATATTCACCAGAGAGAAATATTGAACGGGTAAAGAGTACCCGGGTATGAGAAGACGTGGCAGAGGTAGAGGTGGAGGAGCCGTAGATGGAGGTTGAGGAGAACCCAGAACCGTAGTTGGAGATGGAGATCGAGCTAGAGGAGAGGATTCAGGAGGGAGAACGAACGGTAGAATACGACGATGTAAAAGAGGTTGGTGGATAGTGGAACGAGGTAAAAAGGCATATATGAGTGGTTGGTATGAGAAGTGGTAGCTTTCGACGTCAGGGGAGAAGACACCGGAGATGTCTGTTCTACCATACGTAATGCTCTATGAAATTCGCAATGTCCGCAACGTCCGATATAGAAAAAAAGGATAAGGATAGAAGGAAAGGGGCAAAAAGGATTGATAAAAAGAAAGGGTAGAAATGAAATAATAATAAAAATAATAATGATAATAATAATTGTTGGAGTTAAAAAGAGGATAAGAGTCGAAATGAGTGGAAGGTATTATTGAGGAAAGAATATTCCGGACGTGAGTTTTTAAATTTATTGGCACATTCGACGAGTTGAGGAAAAGTATTTTATTATTCTATATATGAATTATATAACGTTTGCGAGCTTTTATTTATATTCTTATTACTCATTTATTTTAATGCCGTGGAATCTCATTACGTATTATCATTTTTTTTATTTTATTAATACCTGGTATTAATTATGGATTACGAATATTTTTGAATTAATTGGGATGGTTGGAGATGGATTAAGAATCGTTGGATTTAGTTTGAGTGGTTTGATGTGGAAAAAATTCCGATTCAGAGAAGCATCATGGAACCCGGGGTCTGGAAGTGGCTGTGGGATTTTTTTGTGGCTTCGGGTGGGCTAGTGGTAGCTTATAGCTGACTCGGGGGGTGCTAAATTCCTAGGAAAAAATTATAAACGTCTGAAATGACCTGATAGGAGCGAGGGATCCAAGTGATGCTGAATGACAACTAGAAAGCTTGGTTGGAAAACTGGTGTTGGAATTTTTTTATGCTTTTGATAAAGATGGATGTCACTAGGTAGTGACCTGGAGGGATTTAAGACGTGATAGAAAATTTTTAAAGTCCTAAATTGGACCAATGGTAGCTAAGAATCAAAGTAGTTTTAAATGACACTAAGGAGACTTCTGTTAAAAAGGTTGTAGGAATTTTTTTATGGTTTCCATGGATGTTAGTTTGACTTAGGACCAATTAGAAGGCTTCTAGGAACTTAGAAGAAAATAAAAAACTCCAAAATTCCAGGGATGGAAGCCAGAAGTCGAAAAATTTAAAAAATCTGGTGGAAATTAATTAGTAACAATGAATAGACAGCGTGAAAATGATGTATTGTTGATGGTACTGAAAGTTTAGCTGGTATAAAAGTGGCAGCAAGTTTGTGAAGGAGCGTGATAGGTAAAATGGTGGAAAGGGTCGCGCAAAAAGGCCATCAAGTGAATGAGGAGACGATATAGAAAAGAGAAGAGACGCAACAGCACTACCACCGAGAGTTTGAGTAGTTGAGCCAGAGAAGCTGTACCAGCAGTAGCATTTATTTCACAATCAGCAGCTCTCGAATCGTTGGCATTGTTGCCAGTCGCTTATTGACAGAATAGCTCGATACGAAACGCTCAGCCGCTAATCTCTGACATTTAATGCGCGCTTCTTGCGCTTATATACGCGAGACGTTTTCACATACACTCTGATCTCCTGTGTCTGATTCTCATTGTTTCATACCCCTATATAATGCACATACTCATACAATTATTCCCTTAGTTTTTAAATAATTACCCAATATTTATCTTGTCTCTCCTAATGCTTCTATTATCTTCTATTTCGAATTCTGGCTTCTATTCCTAGAATTTTTAATTTTTTTCCAGATTTCTAGGAGCCTCCTAATTGTTCCTAAGTCAAATTAATATCCATCAAAACCATAAAAAAATTCCTACAACCTTTTTAACAGGTCTTCAAAGTGTCATTTAAGACTACTTTGATTCTTAGCTACCATTGGTCCAATTTAGGACTTTTAAAATTTTTTATCACGTCTTGGGTCCTTCCAGGTCACTACCAAGTGACATCCATCTTCATCGAAAGCATAAAAAAATTCCAACACCACTTTTTGAACCAAGCTTCCTAGATGTCATTCAGTACCACTTGGATCCCTCGCTCCTATCAGGTCATTTTAGACTTTTATAATTTTTTTCTAGGAATTTAGCACCCCCCTAGTCAGCCATAAGCTACCACTAGCCCACCCGAAGCCACAAAAAAATCCCACAGCCACTTCCGGACCCCGGGTTCCATGTAGCTTCTCTGAATCGCAATTTTTCCTTCATTTTGACATTTCCCTCGTGTCTTTGTCGCAGATCTCCCCCGAAAATTCATCCCTCGGCCGAAAAAAAAGTATCCTTTTAATAAAATTAAAAAATTTTAGCATGACTAATTTTTTATCTTCACCCTTTTGACTTGGTGATTTAATATATATTCAAAGGACCTTCCTTTAGTTTCGCCGCGAGAAACTCGAGACAAATGACAGTACAATAAAAATGTTAAAAATAAAATAAAAAAAAAGGTTTGCATACGTGAGAATAACGTCCCCTTACGGTTGCTCGAGTTTGTTGCTCGTAGCGTCGTGGTTGCTCGTACGAAGGGTAGCTGATAGGGGTTTTTAAAAAAAGGGTAAGAGCTGGATCACCACCGAGGTTCGGCAACCCAGTAAGAGGAGATGGGGGAGGCCAGGGAGCCATCAAGGCGAAGGAGGAGGAGGTGAAGGATATGGCAGTCATATATGAGGCTAGGGCTAACGAGAGATGAGAAAGGAGGTGGAACCCTCGCAGAGAATACCAATAATAAAGGGTGGACGGGTGGAAGGGTGCTTTAAACTCTCGATGTCGTAGTTAGTGTCCCGGCCGTAGTTATACTATCCTCCGACCCCCTCCCCACCCCTCTCGTCTCCTGACGTCATGCTACGACGTTTTTTTTAATGCTGCTATTAAAAGTAAAATGGAGGAATATACTGATGTGAAAACAAGATAAACCGTATAGGGCACTCACGCACAACCTCATTAAATATTTATATTTATTTGTTCGTTATCATTTTTTAATCATCGGCTGATGCCTGATCACCCGTCGGCTTCAATCAATAATTTACAATAAAATCGACACGCGACCGATTATAATCAACCCCGGGCTGACGGCTGACTAAGAAACTAAAAAAACATTGAGGGTTGGGACTAATGAATGATTAACTTTAGACATTGATTGGCTGGGACGTCGTTACCTGACGTGGCGTGATAAAAATTAGTTTAAAAATTGTCCTACTGTTGTCGGAGATTTGAGTTGAGAATTTTTGATGTTTTTTTTTTTATTTGAAGCCGATTTTTGGATAAACTATCAGCGGCGGCATGGGTCACCAAAAGGCTTTTTTGTAGGCCATAAAATAAGTAACAAAAAAATCTTAGGAAATTTTTTGATGCGAGGAATATTTCTCAAACTTTTCACTTCCCGAAAAAAATAATAAAATTGTGAGAATTTATAATTGCGTATCCTCTTATTTTTCTTGCTTTTTCTGCAGGGATGTCTATAATTTTAATATCTCGCTTTGAGGCGCTCGTTACCGTAAAAAAGGTACGTGTGTTGCCGGTTGCCGCGGTTTCATTACTTGTCCCTTTGGGTGTCCAGCCGCTGTATAATGAGCGGATAACTTTGATAGGTGGGTTTTTCATCCAGACCGAGCTAGCTGGAGGCGGTGATATTTAAATAATTAATGAATTTGTCTTGAGGATGAGAGGGACACATTCGTGATGGAGCTGAATTCGTAGAGAATGGATGAAAGGGTGCCATTCAGAGGTAATTTACCGATTATCGATGCAAAGATTTGGTGACGTTGCCGCCAATTTAGAGGAAAGTCCTTTCATGTTCGGCACAATCCACAGGAAACGGATATAAAATCAATTTGAGATCGGTGAGCCGAATTGATTTGGTTGAGGTTGAGGTATGTTGCTGCATTTTCGATTAGATTCATGACTGATTCGGGAGGTGCTAAATTCTTAAGAAATAATCCAAAAAGTGATCTGATAGAAGCCAAAGATTCAAGTTCCTGGATATCGAAGCAGTAGAATTTTTTTTAGGTCGACAGTTTATCCAAAAATCGCAAGTTTATGAAAATCATAAAATTTGCATTTTTTCTGGCACTTTTCTGGGGGTGAAAAGTCCAAGAACAATCATCTCTATCAAAAAGTGTCTCAGGACTTTTTTGTTCCTTACCTCAGCCCCTACAAAAAAGCCTTTTGGCGACCCATACCGCCATTAATATTTTCGTCGTAATTTTCAAAATAAAAAATCTGCATTTTTCGACCCAAAAAACTTTCCTCAAAAAAGCTTCTAAATTTTTTTTCTCTACTTTTAAACACTGAAAACTCTACCTGTGGTCAATTATAAGCCTCCTAGACCTCCAAAAAAATTCCCCTGCTGTATATCCGACAGTCCGAGTATCGGGACGATGTTTGATCCCTTTCTCATCCGGTCTTTATTTTCACATAATTATTGATTATTGGACTGTGGAAGGGCAGGAACTCTTGCATCAGGCATGGCAAGAAGGGCGTCAGAGTACGGGGATGTAAAAGTGAGATACTCGCTCACTCATTCACTCGGTTTATCGGTTCCTCGCTTCTCCGTTGTAGGATCGAGCTTCAGAACTGAGTAGGTACCAATACGGGTGGATTTTGCTTGGTCTAGAGACGGTGGGGGCTTGTGGGGCCGAGTGTAAAGGGTGAAGAACTTGCGGGGGTGGGGAAGGGGGTGATTAAGCTATACCGGTATAGATATATCCGGGGCTACTCATCCTACTCATTCTCAAAAGCTTCTCATTCTGGTTCCCTCTGCTAACCTCATACTACCCCTTTGGTTGGGTGTCCGCGCACCCTTCGATATATTTCCCACTTCCACCCTCGCCTTATTCCTATCACTCCCCCTTCTGCATCGGCCCGTTTCTCTACTGACAATTAGACTGATAGGTATATCTTAGTCTGCTATCGATTTGATTCTATCCACCCTTCACTCCCCCTCTCCATCCTCCCCTTTCGAGAAACAACTAACGGCCGATTTAAATCAAAACTAAACAGAGCTTTCGATGCTTTTTATCGTTTAAGTCAATAGATTTTAGGATTTCACCTTGATAATCCTGCTTACCCTCGACCGCTGCTCATTACTAACCACCTGCGACTCCCCACTCACCTGCAACAAAAAATTTTTTTTTTATTAGACACTTTTATTACACTTTTTTTGGATTTTAGGAGATGCTTTAGGATTTTTAGCTCTAACTTATAAAATATTGATTCTATGATAAAATGTCACAGGACCTTTTTTGTAGCTCAGAAAATTTCCTATAAAAAAGTTCACAGGTACTTTTTCATGCAAACAATATTTCTATGAGTTTTCGCTGCTATAAAGTCATTAGAAAATTAGGAATGCTTAATATGCCATAAAATTACTATTTCCGGTTAAACTATCAGTGGCGGCATGGGTCACCCAAAGGCTTTTTTGTAGCTCGGAAAATTTCCTACAAAAAAGTCCTTTAAGAAAATTGTCTATGACCAATAGTTTGTGAGTTTTCAGGGTGGAAAGTTTTTCCGTAGTGGTGCTACAATTATCGAATTGCCCGGCATTAAACCAGACCCGAAACCGTGGGAAGACGATTAGTGTCATTTGTAGAATGTCGGCGGCACTTTTTTAGCTAACAACCAAAGGATACTCGTTACGAGGTCACTAAAATAGTTAATTTATAACAAATCTTAGCAAGTATGGTATTTTTAACTTTATTGTTAGAATTTATTTATTTAGTCTTTCCGGTAGTTTGAAAAAATAAAAAAAAAACTTCACTTTTTACTTTTTACGATACATAATATAAATCTGAGCAATACACTCTTGAGGGACCCCCGGGCGTTTGTCTCCTGCCGAGCAAACGACGGCCTGATAAAAACTCCAGAGCTTATACTCTTTTTTATTTATTATTAAATTTCTTTATGGGTTTACAACTGGCTGTCAGTGCACACACACACACACTTATATTTATATTACTTATTTTTATTGCCATTACTTTGATAAGAAATTCTGCTAAGTTTTTTAATTCTTTATTGCGGCTTAAATTTTTAGAATTTTCAAAAACCTGAGTAGTGTTTTGGATAGGAAATTTTCTGATCTACAAAAAAGTATTAGATTATTTTTCTCTCAGACTTAAAGTTTATCCACAAATCGCAAGTTTATGACAATTATAAAATGTGCATTTTTTTGGCACTTTTCCGGGAGTGAAAAGTCAAAGAAAAATGATTCCTATTAAAAATTGTCTTTAGACTTTTTTGTTCCTGACCTCAGCCCCTACAAAAAAGCCTTTGGGTGACCCATGCCGCCGCTAATATTTTCCTCATAAATCAAAAATCTAAATATAGGGGAACGATAATAATTGTAAATATATTATTTTTCGTATGCGGGCGTTAATTACAATGACCTGAGAGATTACAGAAGCTCATGAATCTCTTTTTCGTGGGTGTCCGTAGCAGTACAGTAGCTGTTGTAGTTGTCAATCAAATGAGTCCATTGACCTCGATCGACAACTGCCGGCTGCTTCCTCTTATTCTTCACTCGCCCATCGACTAAAATATTATTTTCAACCCACCGTGTTCACACCAGCTTATATGTATGTGAATAAATAACGAGTTTTAAAAAGAATTACTAGTTTTTTTTTTTATTTCCACCTAAAAAATTACTCACAAGTCGTTATCTCGTTATTTATTCATCGACAGTTAACCCTTTTTTTAGCTACCACCAGTTCGTTTTTAACCTCTTAATTTTGTTATTGATTTATTAAATTATTATTTCTAACAAAGAACATTTTTATTTACCATTTTAGAGCTGTGGCGATCGATGAGATATCAATTACCCGAAATTTTTTTATAAAACATCGAATATCTTTTTTCCTGTAGGTGGCGGCATAGGTTACCAAAAGGCTTTTTTGTAGGTCATAAAATAAAGAACAAAAAAATCCTTAGACACTTTTTGATACGACGAATATTTCTTCAACTTTTCACTCCCGGAAAATTGAAATCCGAATTTTCCCATTTTTTTTATTTCAAGTCTCGAATAAATAATTATAAATAGATATTCTAACCAATTTAAATTTAATCAGCGAGAATGAGGTTGAAGCCCATGCTCGGAGACAGAATGATATTTTATTGCCCCATCGTGGACACTGGAAACGATTATTGAAGATTAGATTTTAAAATTGCTGGTGGTAAGACTCCCCCGTAATTATTTTTTCCCTCATCGACTTTCAGAGCTCTCTTACTCTAGAATTAGCATATCTCGGCAAGTGATCCCCAGTACCTAATTGAATTATTCTTAAATTCCCATAAAATCGTAAAATTACCGAGAACGATCCCAATCCCTAAAACCACCTTTATACCACTGTCTCCAACCCCGCGGGCTTCGAGGTATATTGGACACCATTTTCCGCTACGTTGCCCAAAGATATTTTCAGTCCAAATAATTACTCATCTTTATTTGCCTATAACTCAGCGGCATCTGGTTTTAGAACAAAATTGTCGAATACATTTTTTTAGCCTATTAAATTTCCTACAAAAAAGTCCTTTAAGATTTTTTGATCCGACCAACAGTTCAGCCTATTAAGGCGTTCCACCAATGACTCATCAGGATTTTCCTTGACTTTTTCATTCTAGCAGGATTTGTGAGCAAACTATCAATCAGATCGGAAAACTCTTAAGCGCTTTTTTGTAGCTCGGAAAATTTCCTAACCAAAACATACGTCAAGTGATAAATTCCAACTAATAATTCATCCGCTACAGGTAATAATAAATTTATAAATATAAATTTCTTATCGACCAGGTGAACTGGATGTGAAAAAAATGACATTAATTTTTAATTGAACTGACAAGAGTATGCAATTAATTTATCCAATAATATTGACACTAACGTCGTATTATAAATTAGTAATCCGTGAATTTTATTTCATTTTTATTTGAGTTACAACCTGTCAAACCCGATAATTTTTTTTTTTATTAATAGCTTTGTTAAACGACAATATTTCAATGTAAAAATTAATTAAGTAATCAATTCATAAAATAATATCTTTATTTATCACAATTTTATAAAATGGTGACAGTTTTTATTCTTGGTTAAATATTAATTATCATTTTAAAAAGTGTTACAGTCTTTCAATTAAAATTATTTGTCAATTATAATACAAAAAAATGTATTAATTTTTATGATCTAGAAATAAAGTACTAAAAAAGACTCAAGACGAACAAAAATCTTATTGGGTTTCACCCTCGAGGGTAAGTGAGACCTTACACCCCAGTACACTCTTAACTACTTTTTTTTCTCAGCCCTAACCTGCCCGATGCCGAGATAAATTACCGGCAAATTAATTCCGATTTAAATCGGTTTATTTAAACGTTTTTTTCGGGCAATCACTGCTGAGGTTTAATACCATTATTATTTTCCGGGGGTGAAAAGTCTGAGAAATATTCGTTGTATCAAAAAGTGTCTAAGGACTTTTTTGTTCGTTATTTTATGGCCTACAATTAAGCCTTTTGGTGATCTATGCCGCCGTTGATAGTTTAGCCGTAAATCGCGATTTAATGTGAAAAATAACTGAAATCACGTAAGTAATGTTGTTTTTCCTGAGTAAAAGGTATCTAATGATGGTTTTAATAATAATGAATCAATTTTAATGTCAAACAAATCATAGAAAATTAGTTTGATCTGAGATTATAGCCTGTTGAGGAGCGACACGTTCAGAGCATAGGTATGTAAAGAGATTAGCCCCTCGGGGTATAACACGAGTACCGGGCACACATTCGCTTGTAGTTACACTGCCTACTATCACTATCTCTATCACGGTTTGCGCTCCCCGAGGTACTCTTATAGCGGTGTTTATCGATTATCGATACTGAGCTATCTCTAGTCAAGGGGATGGATTAGCAGGATGGTAAGAGCAAAAATCTCCGGTTCTCTGCATGCCACCAGCAAGGGTGTTAGGGTGTGAGAACGACCACACTAAAAAAATATAATTTAACTCTACGAGCATAATAATAATCCAAGCACGGGCTTCAGCTTGAGGACTCTCAGGATGATACCGATGCAATGGAATATCGATGTGGGATAAAAACACTCAAGTAGCTTTCCGATCGTACTGTCCCATCATTTTTTATCACGTATCGGATATTTATACTGTGATTAAACAGAAAAATTTTAAGGATCCGATATTTTTTGCTACTTTGTATTTATAAATCGGTTATTTTCCGTGTTATAATATTTCCTGTTTTTTTGGCTAAGCTAACGATGGGAAAGAAAAATTGTTGAGGACTTTTTTGTAGCCAGAAAAATTTTATATAAAAAAGTTTCAAGGCACTTTTTGATATGACCAATTTTTCTTGGATTTTCTGGCCCTGGAAAATTGGCAAAAGGTAAATTTATAGATTTAGTTATAAATTTGCAATTTCTGGCTAAACTATCAGCGGCGGCATGGGTCACCAAAAGGCTTTTTTGTTGGCCATAAAATAAGTATCAAAAAAGTCTATAGACATTTTTTAATACGACGAAGATTTCTTGAACTTTTCACCCCGAGAAAAGATCAAAGAGCAGCAAATTTGTTAATTCTCATAAAAAAATCAATAAAAACAATTTTTAATTGTCTTAAAAAAAATAAATCAAGTATATTAGGTCGCGTGACTAGAGTCTCGCCGTGACAGAGAGAGAAATGACCGGAGGGTTATTTACATAGTCGAACGCAATCGACTCTAGCCGACCTATAAATGTCCGTTGGCCGTGAGCCGAACTTAAATCGCTATTTTACTTAAAATCTATCAGGCTTCTCGATTTCCTTACTAATAATTTTTAGGTTACCATTCAGCGCTCGGGGAAATAGACAATAGCTTATCGGGTTCGAACACGTGGTACGTATACGTGTACGTGTCACCACTAGCTCTGTAAGAAGGGAGGGAGTAGTTTATTAACAGTGTGATCGAATAAGTTCGAACGAACAAGTAGCTTCAGACCTTACGTATCAAATGCTATAACCTATAACTCGCTTAAATAAACATGAACTAACGCGATCGGGCCACGTAAGCCGCTAAATAACGAACTCGATGACATCAATGCGTCAATGCCACCTTTCAGAAATCGATACTAGCTTACTGCCTTCTTACTTACTTTATTACGCGTAAAATATTATCTGGGTTTACTGTTGACGTGGGTCCCAGTTTTTAGGGGTTGATTGTCGCTGAACTATCGAGACAAAGTAAGCTTTATAGGATCTTTTTGGTTAGGAAATTTTCCGGGCTATAAAAAAGTTTAATAAAATTTTCCGATCTGACCGATAGTTTTTCCGGAAAATGCATTTAAGTTCAAACTATCGTTTTTCTAAATAAACTAAATTTTCAAAATTCCCTAATTTTGAATTTTGTGAACCAAATTAGACACTTAGGGATAGTTTTGGTTAGGAAATTTTCCGGGCTACAAAAAAGTTAAATAAAATTTTCCGATCTGACAAATAGTTTAGCTAAAAATAATGTTCAAACATAAAACATTAAAAATTCTCGTGAAAAAAATATCTTTTTCTTGGAATTTATTGGTAAATAATCATGCCAGAGCCAATAGACCGAAACGATGACCCCTCTAAGACGATCGAATAACATCAATAGCGATAATAAGCACCCAATTTGACTAGTAAATAATCACGAGCTATTTTAATCGTCGGTCATTGGCGCCAGTTTTATTCACTGAGCTAGTCATCAAATAAAATAATAATTTTTATTTCAATTTTATTCCACTGTACGATATCTGATGAAGTAAATGTAAAGGGTTGAAATTTGCGGAAGGATAAGACAACCGGAAGTCACCGCAATCTGTCTGACCAATGTCCTTAGGCCAACAATCTTGAGCAAATAGGAATTTAGGAAGATGAAGATAGAGATAGGGACATTTAAGGGAGACTAAGACTACAAATGGATTTAAAGGTTTGCGGGGATGGTTCTGGCATTTGCGATTCCGTTTGCGGATCCATATTGAGGTATCGGTGGTAGAATACGGTTTGGTTTTAGTAAATGGTTAGTGGTCCTTTGGTGTTTAGTCAAGCCAAAACCTTCGTCCGTTATCGGTTTTCTCGGACAGGACGTTTTCCTTTTTGTTTTTCGTTTATTATTATAGAACCGGTGAAAATAATTTTATTAATAGGGATGTTTTTGGTTAGGAAATTTTCCGGGGAACAAAAAAGTTCCTGTGAAAAAATCAGCTCAGATTTGTAGTTTTCCCGGAAAATGCAAATTTGTGGAAAAACTAGATTTTTACGCCCAATTTGGAGTTTTCAATTTTCAAAATTCTGGAACTTTGGAACTAATGAAGAAAATTTGTCACTTAGGGACATTTCTGGTTAGGAAATTTTCCGGAGAACAAAAAAGAATTCCTATAAAATTTTCCTAAGCTCAATATTTTAGGAGCTAGACGCCTTTAAAGTGTCTAGTAGCAAAAATTAAGGGTAAAATTGATTTTAAAATCATAAGTTATATATATATGGTTGATATAATATAATATATATATGAGGTGGAATAAAGACAATGCGACGTCTCACACTCGGAGTCTCTTTTTCACCCTTTAGCAGCCTTTTCTCCACCGCGACTGCTACCGCCGTTATATTTAATATAATAGACTAAAATTTATACCGCCCGTAATAATAATAATCATAATAATAATAATAATAACAATAATAATGATAATAATAAAAAAGACAGACAGTAAAAGATAGAAGGATAGAAGGACGTGGGTTCGGGTATGAGTGAGGTACAAAGGAAGGATTAATTTTAAATATCATATACTTGCGCTGGCCAAAAGCTCAGCGAGACGTCCAAGAGGCTTAAAAAAGTTATACCTATTTAATATATATATTTTATATTTAATATTATATTTAATACGGATAAAATAATAAATTCCTTTATTTCAGACAATTCATTATAATCATAATAATACTTCATTTATTTAAGCTCGTTTTTCTACACTATTCACTCTTTTTATTTTTTGGTATATCTCACGAACTAGCGGAGGAAACTTGATAGTTGAGGACACTTTTGGTTAGGAAATTTTCCGGAGAACAAAAAAGTCTTGAAGAGTTTTCCGATCCGACTGCTGGTTTTCCCGGAAAATGGCTTAAAGTAACAAAAAGTAGGGACGCATACCGAAATAAGAGAAATGTATTCAGTATATAAATGAAATAAATATATATAGTGATAGATATGGATATAAATGTAACTATCAAAGTTAGGAATCGGAGAGTAGAGGGATTTTCGCTGTAGCGGGATATCATCAGAGGAATATCAACCCATGCCCATTTCATCTGATCCACCTTTTCAGACAGTCTCAATGCCGTTACTGCCAACGCCTGGTTCATCCTCCTCGGTCTTCATCTCTCCTCTCTTTGGTCCCTCTCACAATTTATATTACCAGCCAACCAGGACCGAGCGTAGCCCAGCTATGCTATAAGGTGCGCGCATATAATTAATTTAATTAAACGCTCGCCGTGAAAATCGTCCTATTAGTTTTCCCCGGTACTAGCTACCTAACTTTATACATTTCATTTTCATTTTCATTTTCATTTATATCTCTATTTCCATCGCTTTTCTTCCACAGGCGATATATCGATTTTTAAACTCACATTTCAGGCAAAGTTACGATGATAATTAGGCAAAATAGGATACTTTTGGTTAGGAAATTTTCCGGAGAACAAAAAAGTCTTGAAGAGTTTTCCGATCCGACTGCTGGTTTTCCCGGAAAATGGCTTAAAGTAACAAAAAGTAGGGACGCATACCGAAATAAGAGAAATGTATTCAGTATATAAATGAAATAAATATATATAGTGATAGATATGGATATAAATGTAACTATCAAAGTTAGGAATCGGAGAGTAGAGGGATTTTCGCTGTAGCGGGATATCATCAGAGGAATATCAACCCATGCCCATTTCATCTGATCCACCTTTTCAGACAGTCTCAATGCCGTTACTGCCAACGCCTGGTTCATCCTCCTCGGTCTTCATCTCTCCTCTCTTTGGTCCCTCTCACAATTTATATTACCAGCCAACCAGGACCGAGCGTAGCCCAGCTATGCTATAAGGTGCGCGCATATAATTAATTTAATTAAACGCTCGCCGTGAAAATCGTCCTATTAGTTTTCCCCGGTACTAGCTACCTAACTTTATACATTTCATTTTCATTTTCATTTTCATTTATATCTCTATTTCCATCGCTTTTCTTCCACAGGCGATATATCGATTTTTAAACTCACATTTCAGGCAAAGTTACGATGATAATTAGGCAAAATAGGATACTTTTGGTTAGGAAATTTTCTGGAGAATAAAAAAGATCCAGTAAAAAAATCACTTCAGACTGATAGTTTCCCGGAAAATCGATGTCTTATAAAAAAAACCGAGTGATTTTCCGGAAAAAAAATCTCAAAAGTTATAAAATTGACCCAAAAAAATTGAGGGGATTTATAAGCAGAGTTTGTGGTGCAACAGACAAAAGCCGGAGTTTTAGTGGGCGAAAGTTTGGTTGACAAAAAAAGGCGCTTGCGCGAGTACATTGCTACTAGACAGAGTAAATAAATTTTTAAATAAGAGTTTTTTGGCCTCGCAGATTCCGGTGGTGTATATCGGAAGGGGGGAATTATCCTTTGGTTTGTGCATTATCCTCAGACCGAAGGATGGGACAGAAAAAAAAAGTTAAAACTGGAAAAGGGGATGAAGGACGTCGTCCCTCAAAAATGAAAAGCATCAAAAGCTCTACGACAAAGACAGAAGACACCAGACCAGACAAATTCGTCAGACTTTTCGGCAATTGCAAGTTAATACTGACAACCAAAGGCATTTTCCTGCTCCCATTTACCCTTATTTTGTTATTATTCGTTTTTCCGAGGACGAAATTTTTTTTTTTTTATGATTTAATCCTCAATTTTCTCTTTTTTTCTAATTTTCTCGGAAAATACTGAGTTTTCGATAAAATGCATAAATACCTTTCCAAATTTCCTATAAAAAAAGTCCTTTAAAGATTTTTAATAGGAGTGATATTTTAGGAGCTACAGCTCTTCAAAAACCAGCTCTAGGAATTAGAAATTCGCTCATCTGCAGTCCTTTGTAAAATTGCGATTTTCTTAGGAACTATCAATTTTAGGAGAAAATTTAAAGAAATCTTTTTTGTAGGAAATAAAATTTCCTATAAGAAAGATCTTGAGTAATTTTTAAATAGGAGTGATATTTTAGGAGTTACAGCTGTTTGAAAATTACTTCTATGAATGACCTTGAAAAATTTAGAAATCTGGTAGCATTGATAAATTAGAGATTATCTCGAAATCTATTGATTTAATTAAATAGGACCTCAGGACTTTTTTTGTAGGTGATAAAATTTCCTATCCATTAAGTAACTCAAATGATAATTTTGACGTTTTTAACCGTGAGTTATCGAGGCTTGAAAATAGGCGTGTACACTAGAGCGTAAAAAATGAAAACATTCTTGATAAAAAAAATAATTATTGCGTAAAGATATGAATTATCTTTATTATTATTATCATAAAATGATATCAGTGTAAACATAATAAATTCCATTAAAAACTGATACAAGATGGCCGACGATAATTATGAGTTTAAACTTTGAATAGCAATAAAACAATTAATACGGTGTAATAACAAATTATAAATATCGTATATCAACAATATGGATGTATGTTAGTATGTACTGAGTACATTAACATGTTTAAACCCGTATTTTAAAGGAACGTTTGATGTTTTATTTACATTGGCATCAACTCGCCATCGTCTATCGTCATTTAAAGTGTGTGTAATGATAGTTTAATACCCGTACATTATTCTCAGATGTCTTTAGATCTACAAACTTAACTGCGAGGTTTCTGTTCAAGCTAAAATCAAACCTGTGGAGTCTAATTTATCAGAAATTTACTGCTCTACAAAAAAGCTCCTCAGGAATTTTTCGATAGGAGTTGTATTTTAGGAGTTAGGAGTCAAAATACCGATTAGTCTTGTCGGAATATCAAGGATAATTTTAGGAAGCTCCTAGGACTTAAACTATGAGTCCTATTAAAAAACTTTCAAATTATTTTTTGTAGCTTAGAAAATTTCCTATCAAAAAGTCCTTTGGTACTTTTTGATTCGACTGATAGTTTAGCCTACTAAGGCGTTCCACTAATGACTCATCAGGATTTTTCCTGTTTTTTCATTCAAATGAATTTTCCGGCTAAACTATCAGTCGTAGAGGAAAACTTTTAGATAGTTTTTTGTAGCTCGAAAAATTTCCTATCAAAAAGTCCTTTAGCAATTTTCGATCCGACCGATAGTTTAGCCTACTAAGGCGTCCCAACAATCAGCAGTCTCTGATCCATCAAGCTATTCAAAGGATTTTGATTGAGAAAAAAATTTTCCAGCATAGAATCAAAACTGGACGTTATTTCTCGAACGGTATGAGGAAAAAGCTCATTAAATGTTGATAAAAAAATGAGGAGGTAATAATTACTCGGTTTTCTGGATGTTTTTTCTACTTGAAACTTACGAAATGAATATCTAACGATATTGGCTCTCTTTTTTTGTTCTGTTATTATCTCTCTCTCTATCTAAACCTCAATCTGTATTTCATCTGTGGTAAGTACTCGTCCATATTCCGTCTACTATAAACAGATCCAGAGGCACATTACCCGCGTAATTTTCACTCGAGTGCAAATATTTCCAGGTTTTTTTCGAGCCAGACAGACCAAACCCTTATGCTCTATCTCTCAACCGCTGAATCCTTTCGATTTATCTCAGCGAATATATGTTGCTATTTAACTCTACGTAATTAACTATTTTATTAAAAAACATTCCAATCTAAAAGCTTTTTTTTTTTTGGTAAAAATTTTACGCTCTATAAAATTCTTCCTCAAAAATTTCTTTCTGAGTCTTTAAGTTTTTCTTCTGGAGCTGTTTTAAGGCGAACTTGCTTCCTAAGGCCTTGAAGTTACATAATAGCTCCTAACTCCTAAAATATGACTCCTATTAAAAAATATTTTGAAATCTTTTTTGTAGAGCATAAAATTTCCTACAACTTTTGTTTGAAGAATTTTTCAATAGGACCCATAGTTTAAGTCCTAGGAGCCTCCTAAGATCATCCTTGACATTCCTATGAGACTTATCTTGTATTTAGCCTTCTAACTCCTAAAATATGACTCCTATCGAAAAGCAAGATTGAAAAAAAAAGTCCTATGCACTTTTTGCCTAAGATGGATAGTTTCCGAGTAATAAAAGCTAAAAAAAAAATTTGTTTTTGATAACAGAGTTAACGATTATTATTTTTTGTGCAATATCCTGAAAGCTTTTTAAGAAAAGTTGAGCCGGGTATTGCCAGATGCGTATCTGGTCACGGCCTGTTGATTATATCGTAATTACTGTTTTAAATGTATTTCAAGAAACACGCGAGGTCTATGTCGCGTACCACCTACTGAGACGGGGTCGGGCCTGTTCTGTTGTACAGCCCAACTTTATACATTCATCGATATAGTAGGCAATCTTTTCTTATCGGGTCACAGGAGATTTATAGAAACCGCCGGCGATGGCGTATCGTCATGACTTTTGTTCGTGGCCACAGCCTACACACGCTATTGCGGTACTTTTTTTTATTATCATTATTATTACTATTTTTCATATATTCTCATAATTTCAGTCTAAATACCAACTAATAATCTGCAATAGTCATCAAACATCACTTTTACTCTTCAATGCGAGGTAATTTTTTTTTTCAACGCCCTCTATCTCAGAAATTATCAGCGGCGGCATGGGTCACCAAAAGGCTTTTTTGTAGGAAATTTGACGCTCTATGAAAAATCCCCCTGGCACTTTTTGATACGATCAATATTTTTTGCACTTTTCACCCCCGGAAAAGTGCCGAAAAAAAGCACACAATTTTATCTTGTTCTAAACTTGCGATTTTTGGCTAAGCTATAAGTCGGAGAGAAAAACTTTCAAATAATTTTTTGTAGCTCAAAGAATTTCCTAAAAAAAAGTCTGCTTGCACATTTTGATCCAACTGATAGTTCAGCCTACTAAGGCGCCCAACTGATGATTCATCAAGATTTTCCCCGTTTTATCATTCAAACGCGATTCGTGGCTAAAATAAGAGTCCTATCGGAAAACTTTTGACCTTTATTGTAACTCAGAAAATTTCCGAACCAACAGTGCCCAAAAATTCCAAAATTGCAAGTCTCAATTTCAAAAATTCATCATCTTGGATCAATTCGGAATACTGAATCATATTAGGGCTCAAATGAAAGCTTGAATCTTCAGGATTTTTTTCTCTTTTGAAGTACCAGTGGTCCGACAATCAGTAGCTGAGATATTCAGCTCTTTATTTCAAAGCAATATTTTTTACTGGTTAATAAATAGCACAATAAAAATGACACTTAGCTACTTATCTTTTTTATTATTATTATCATAAAATGATATCAGTGTAAACATAATAAATTCCATTAAAAACTGATACAAGATGGCCGACGATAATTATGAGTTTAAACTTTGAATAGCAATAAAACAATTAATACGGTGTAATAACAAATTATAAATATCGTATATCAACAATATGGATGTATGTTAGTATGTACTGAGTACATTAACATGTTTAAACCCGTATTTTAAAGGAACGTTTGATGTTTTATTTACATTGGCATCAACTCGCCATCGTCTATCGTCATTTAAAGTGTGTGTAATGATAGTTTAATACCCGTACATTATTCTCAGATGTCTTTAGATCTACAAACTTAACTGCGAGGTTTCTGTTCAAGCTAAAATCAAACCTGTGGAGTCTAATTTATCAGAAATTTACTGCTCTACAAAAAAGCTCCTCAGGAATTTTTCGATAGGAGTTGTATTTTAGGAGTTAGGAGTCAAAATACCGATTAGTCTTGTCGGAATATCAAGGATAATTTTAGGAAGCTCCTAGGACTTAAACTATGAGTCCTATTAAAAAACTTTCAAATTATTTTTTGTAGCTTAGAAAATTTCCTATCAAAAAGTCCTTTGGTACTTTTTGATTCGACTGATAGTTTAGCCTACTAAGGCGTTCCACTAATGACTCATCAGGATTTTTCCTGTTTTTTCATTCAAATGAATTTTCCGGCTAAACTATCAGTCGTAGAGGAAAACTTTTAGATAGTTTTTTGTAGCTCGAAAAATTTCCTATCAAAAAGTCCTTTAGCAATTTTCGATCCGACCGATAGTTTAGCCTACTAAGGCGTCCCAACAATCAGCAGTCTCTGATCCATCAAGCTATTCAAAGGATTTTGATTGAGAAAAAAATTTTCCAGCATAGAATCAAAACTGGACGTTATTTCTCGAACGGTATGAGGAAAAAGCTCATTAAATGTTGATAAAAAAATGAGGAGGTAATAATTACTCGGTTTTCTGGATGTTTTTTCTACTTGAAACTTACGAAATGAATATCTAACGATATTGGCTCTCTTTTTTTGTTCTGTTATTATCTCTCTCTCTATCTAAACCTCAATCTGTATTTCATCTGTGGTAAGTACTCGTCCATATTCCGTCTACTATAAACAGATCCAGAGGCACATTACCCGCGTAATTTTCACTCGAGTGCAAATATTTCCAGGTTTTTTTCGAGCCAGACAGACCAAACCCTTATGCTCTATCTCTCAACCGCTGAATCCTTTCGATTTATCTCAGCGAATATATGTTGCTATTTAACTCTACGTAATTAACTATTTTATTAAAAAACATTCCAATCTAAAAGCTTTTTTTTTTTGGTAAAAATTTTACGCTCTATAAAATTCTTCCTCAAAAATTTCTTTCTGAGTCTTTAAGTTTTTCTTCTGGAGCTGTTTTAAGGCGAACTTGCTTCCTAAGGCCTTGAAGTTACATAATAGCTCCTAACTCCTAAAATATGACTCCTATTAAAAAATATTTTGAAATCTTTTTTGTAGAGCATAAAATTTCCTACAACTTTTGTTTGAAGAATTTTTCAATAGGACCCATAGTTTAAGTCCTAGGAGCCTCCTAAGATCATCCTTGACATTAAAAAAAGTCCTTTGGCACTTTTTGATACGAACAATATTTCTTAAACTTTTCACCCCCGGAAAAGTGCCAGAAAACGGCCCATAATTTGAAAGTATTTTAAACTTGCGATTTTTGGCTAAACTATAAGTCGTAGAAAAAAACTTTAAAATATTTTTTATAGCCCAGGAAATTTCCTACAACAAAGTTCTTTTGCATTTTTCGATCCGACTGATAGTTTAGCCTAATAAGGCGTCCCAATAAGATTCTATAAAAATTTTCCCGATATTTAGCATTTAAATACAATCTCCATCTAAACTATCACAGGCGGCTCAGGTCACCCAAAGACTTTTTTAAAGAAAATTTAATGCTCTACAAAAAAGTCCTCTGCCACTTTTTTCTACTACTAATAGTTCAAGAGTTAATAATTTTTTTTCTCGTTTTTTGTTACAGAGGGCAACGCTAGCAGAAAAAGAGCTGTCGGCACTGAAGGAAAAATACGCAGCGAGTGATAATTCAAAGACTGAGGGACAGTTGCCCCAAAATGCACTAACCAGTACTGAGCATAATTCCACAGAGAGCAATCCAAGGAGGTCACCCAGCAACTTGGACCAGGAGCTACAGGCCAAAGATAAAGAGGTAAGCATTTTTTTTAAACTAAATTTAGATCGATTGATTATTTAGATTGACATCCTTTTTCAATTTTTTATCAGTTTCCGCTCATGTTTTATGAGCAGTAGATTTTCAAAAATGTATAAACGAAAACTGAAACTTTTTTTTAGAATTATTCAGAAGTCATTTACCTCTGACCAATACTAAAGTTACAATTGATAGAAGTCGAGTTTGTTAAGTGAGATTTGTGGCTAAACGGTTCATTACAGAGAAAAACTTTCAAATACTTTTTTTTAGCTCGGAAAATTTCCTATAAAAAAGTTTCCTTGCACTTTTTGATCCGACTGATAGTTTAGCCTACTAAGGCGTCCCACTAATGATTCATCATGATTTTCCCCGTTTTTTCATTCAAACTCGATTTACAGCTGAAATATTAGGCCTATTGGAAAATTGTTAAGGACTTTTCTTCTAGTCCGGAAAATTTCCTAACCAAACGTGTCCCTAACTGTCAAATTATCTTTAGAATTTTCGTCAAATTCGAGCGATTTAAAAGAGACAAGTATCAGTCTGTTTTACAATAAAAAAAAATCAATTAAATGCGGTAGGGTAAAAAAAGAGTAAATAGCACTCGACACGCGATTGTTCGCTAGCGGAAGAGCCAGTGTCCGAGCACTTAAAAAAGGGTTGATAATTTTTTTAACGCCTTTATGTGTATCAATTATTAATATAATATTTAACAGGCGGCCTTAAGTGGAGAATAAAAATAAAATAAAAGCTGGATCGACGACCGATTATGGGGAAAAAAAATAGAGCTTTTTCCGCATAATCGGTCGTCGATCCAGCTTTTATTTTATTTTTATTCTCCACTTAAGGCCGCCTGTTAAATATTATATTAATAATTGATACACATAAAGGCGTTAAAAAAATTATCAACCCTTTTTTAAGTGCTCGGACACTGGCTCTTCCGCTAGCGAACAATCGCGTGTCGAGTGCTATTTACTCTTTTTTTACCCTACCGCATTTAATTGATTTTTTTTTATTGTAAAACAGACTGATACTTGTCTCTTTTAAATCGCTCGAATTTGACGAAAATTCTAAAGATAATTTGACAGTTAGGGACACGTTTGGTTAGGAAATTTTCCGGACTAGAAGAAAAGTCCTTAACAATTTTCCAATAGGCCTAATATTTCAGCTGTAAATCGAGTTTGAATGAAAAAACGGGGAAAATCATGATGAATCATTAGTGGGACGCCTTAGTAGGCTAAACTATCAGTCGGATCAAAAAGTGCAAGGAAACTTTTTTATAGGAAATTTTCCGAGCTAAAAAAAAGTATTTGAAAGTTTTTCTCTGTAATGAACCGTTTAGCCACAAATCTCACTTAACAAACTCGACTTCTATCAATTGTAACTTTAGTATTGGTCAGAGGTAAATGACCTCTGAATAATTCTAAAAAAAAGTTTCAGTTTTCGTTTATACATTTTTGAAAATCTACTGCTCATAAAACATGAGCGGAAACTGATAAAAAATTGAAAAAGGATGTCAATCTAAATAATCAATCGATCTAAATTTAGTTTAAAAAAAATGCTTACCTCTTTATCTTTGGCCTGTAGCTCCTGGTCCAAGTTGCTGGGTGACCTCCTTGGATTGCTCTCTGTGGAATTATGCTCAGTACTGGTTAGTGCATTTTGGGGCAACTGTCCCTCAGTCTTTGAATTATCACTCGCTGCGTATTTTTCCTTCAGTGCCGACAGCTCTTTTTCTGCTAGCGTTGCCCTCTGTAACAAAAAACGAGAAAAAAAATTATTAACTCTTGAACTATTAGTAGTAGAAAAAAGTGGCAGAGGACTTTTTTGTAGAGCATTAAATTTTCTTTAAAAAAGTCTTTGGGTGACCTGAGCCGCCTGTGATAGTTTAGATGGAGATTGTATTTAAATGCTAAATATCGGGAAAATTTTTATAGAATCTTATTGGGACGCCTTATTAGGCTAAACTATCAGTCGGATCGAAAAATGCAAAAGAACTTTGTTGTAGGAAATTTCCTGGGCTATAAAAAATATTTTAAAGTTTTTTTCTACGACTTATAGTTTAGCCAAAAATCGCAAGTTTAAAATACTTTCAAATTATGGGCCGTTTTCTGGCACTTTTCCGGGGGTGAAAAGTTTAAGAAATATTGTTCGTATCAAAAAGTGCCAAAGGACTTTTTTTTAGAGCATCAAAGGCCCTACAAAAAAGCCTTTTAGTGATCTGTGCCGCTGTTGACAGTTTCCGAGATAGAGATCGTTAAAATAAAAAAATTATTAAATTCGCAAGAAAACTGACTTTTTAATGTAAAATTAAAGTTATAGAAAAGTTTATAGCGAAAAAACGACAGATTTAAATATAAAGAATCTCGATTAAAGGAATGTTGAGCTTGACAGGGCGAGATAGTTGGCGATCCTCGCCAGCTGTTGCGTGTGTACACAACTAAAGACTGAGAGAGCGAGTGAGTAACCGAGCGTCGAGAGTTTAGAAAGAGACAACTTGTATGTTTGATACCTAAATACCCTCTTGAGAGTAGGGTATCCCGTGTGAACTGAAGATACATGTATATATATACACATTTATATATACATATATATATACTTACACAACACAACATTAAGCACCTAACGACTTACAAGTACTAACGCACTTTTAATACACACTAGCAGATCTTGAGCTATAGAAACACATGATCAACACAGGATCAATGCTACTGATGAGCATCTGTAGAAATAGTTTGTCTGGCTCTTATTATCCGTCTTTTTCTCCTTTTACGATTTCTTAAACTCCATCCGTTCTTTTTGTTCTCATATCAGCTTCAGGTTTTTTTTTTTATTTTATTTTGTTTTAACAGAGCTAAAAACTATCTTTATGGTGGGAAAGTTACTCCAAGGCTGTAATTTTAGAATTGTTTCTTAATTATTTTATAAAACTATTCTGCTAATGATAACTCAAAATCGACTTTACTACGACTATTACTGCTCAAACGCCTGTAACTCTAAAGCTATAAGATCTAGAAAAAAAAGTTTAGTACATTTTTAGTAGCCCTTTTTATGCCAAAGACAATGAGCCCAAACAGAGGTAAATTGGATTATTAGGTCTCGAGATATGACCATTTTTGCGATGAAAAATTGGGGATTTTTCTAGTTTCAAAGGCTAGACTTCAGAGGGCCGTATCTTGGCACTGGGAAGATTTGGATAATAAATGCAGCTGACTCGACCTAGGGCCATCCTTACAGAAGAGATTGAGCCCAAACGCAACCAAATCGGCCCAGGAGTTTCCGAGTGGTAGCCATTTAAAAAAAGTCATTTTTCAAGGTCATTGATAAGATAATTTTTGGCTCCTGCTTTGTTGCGCGATAACTTTAAAACTAGTGGTCAAATGAAAAAAACTCAAAGGCCCTTTTCTGTAGTCATAGGATCAAGGAAGAACATAAGCCCAATTGTGAGCCAATCAGAGGACTAAATCTGGAGATATGAAGTTAAAAAGTGAAAAATCAATATCTAAATTTCCATATCCCGGGTCCCAATTAATCTCGGTAATAAAAACCGAAACAAATAAACGCAAGCAATACAATAAACCGTACAATGGCCGTTGAAGAAAATGCAAATGAGTTTCCAGTTTGCGTAGCCTCACTCCCGAGTAAAAAATCGCTACCTGAGTAGCCGTACAATGCCGGTATATTTTTATGGCCCGCCGCGGGGATCTAATGGCACCCCATGGACAAAAAAGACTCGAGCCCAAAACAAAAGAATAGATTCCGAGTAGACGTCATTGTTTTCGGTATATTCCGCACCCTTCATACATTTATTTTCCTCCCTCCTTTTCTCTTCCCGTTACTCTTACTTGGGAGTCTTACCCGCGAACTTATAACATTATTTAAAAATAAAAATATCTAAATGCAACATTTTTCAAGTTGGGCCATATTTGACGCCCTTATATAGTGAATATCTAGGGGGTGGCGACTCCCTGCAGATTCCACCCTCATGTTCATGGATCACTTTCCCGTTTCAGGGTATGTTTATTTATAAACATAAATTTTAATGATACTGATGAAAATATAAGACACTCGTTATTTATTACCTTGTCATTTTTTACGCTTTTGTACCTCGTAGATTTTAATATTGAGGATCAAGGGGAAGATTTTTAAGCGGCTTAATTTTTCATTACAAGATCAAAGCTTGGATTAATCCAAAATTTTTATTCTCAGCCCTATAATTCTCTAACTATTGATCGGATTGAAAAATGATAGAAGACTAAAAATTATAGTTTTTATTAAAATCGATTTTCTGATTAAACTATCAATCGGAGAGAAAAACTTTTAAGTAGTTTTTTGTAGCTCAAGAAATTTCCTATCAAAAAGTTTTTAGGCACTTTTCGATCCGACTGATAGTTTAGCCTACTAAGGCGTTCCACCGATGACTCATCAAGATTTTTCCAATCAAATGCGATTTACAGCAATAATATCAACTAGTTTGGAAAACTCTTGCGTACATTTTTGTAGTCCGGAAAATTTCCTAACCAAAAATGTCCCTAAGCGTGAACTGCGTTAGTTTCGCGTGGCGGTGAAAGCAAAAAGGGCTGAAGCACAAGAGAAAGGGTTTCTTCCGATTTTCTCTGGGGGACTAAGCCTACTGATTGGGGACGATAAAGCGGGGGTGAGAATGGGTTAGGGGGAGGATAAGAGAGAAAAGGAAGGGGTAAAACACTAATTAGTTATCAAAGGGCGAAGAAGGGTTTGGTGACAAAATAGTATAGAAGTCTCTTTGGATCTCGCCCTACTAAAATTTTCCCTCATTTCAACGGGATCCTTACCCTCCTGGCACCCCTTTCCCCTCTCAATATTCCCCCGGCTCTTTGTAGGCTCATTCGGTCTCTTATTCACTCGCTCCTTTATCTCGAGTGTCTTAATACCGTTGGGAACACCGTGTATTGATTTTCGAATCATTAATTCTACGTCTAATCAGAACTTACAACCAATATTTTCCGAGGGTGATGATAGGGCGTTGAATTAAAATGAAAAAAAATATACCTTTTTTATTTATTACTATCATTTTTTTTCGGTGTAATCTCTTTTGTTTAATGGGAAATTGAATTTTTTATCAGCTGGCAATTTTCCGGGGCTGATAACTCGGAAACTATAAGACTGAGGAAAAAAAGTTCTCTACTTTTTTTTTAGCCCTTCTTACGTCAAAGACAATGAGCCCAAATGGGGGTGAAGTGGACAATTAGGTCCCGAGATATTAGCATTTATTCAACGAGATTTCGGAGATTTTTCTACTCTAAGAAAGTGTAATTCAGAGGGCCGTATCTTGGAACTGGTAAAACTTGAATTAAAAATGCAGCTCACTCGACCTAGGGTCATCTTTACAGAAGAGATTGAGCCCAATCGCGACCAAATCGGTCCAATAGTTTCCAAGTGGTAGCCATTTAAAAAACGTCATTTTTCAAGGTCATTAATAAGGTAATTTTCCGCTGCTACTTTGTCACGCGATAACTCGAAAATTATTGGCAGGAGGAAAATCACTCATTGGACCTTTTCTGTAGTCCATGGATCAAGAAAGAGCACAAGTCCAAATCTGAGCCAATCGGATAATTAGAAAAAAAGTTACGGGCTTAAGAGGGAAGAGTTGACAAAATGAAGGCTGCGAAAGTATTTTTTTGACAAAAACTCGTAATAGGAAACGTCTTTCGGTTGAATGAATTTAACAGAACTGCGTGTAATTATAATTGTAAGGTAATTTGATGACGGGTGATGGTTTGATCCTAAAAGCTACTGCGGCAGAGTAGAGACGGCAGGATTTAGACAATGGAAAATGGATAAAAGTTGATAATGCGATGAAACAATAGAAGATTCGATGTGTCGGATCGCCAGACCGCCCGAGGACCATATGAAATTCCGGGGGAATATGATGTGTAGGACAGAATGAGAACGCATTGTCACAATTTACATTGAATCGATGGCAATACCACATGCTAAGTGGAAGGCTATGGAAGCGGGGGTGGAGTTGGGGAGGGGGAGGGACTGAGGGCTGCAGAATGGTTTAGTTGTTGGCAATATGTTCAAAACGGGATATTTAATTTACGATTTTCGCTTGCTCTGCTGACTTTCAATGCTTTGATCTTTCACGATGAATTTTGAATTATAAATATTTTTGCATTGTTTCAATCCTAAGTCGCAAAAGCGCCTGTAGCTTTGTAAATATTGATTTTTTTTTATTTTTATTTTCAAAGTCAAAAATTAGCCTTAATTTTTTGGATTTTTAGTGTGTTACAAAAATTGGCTGTAATTTTGAAAATATTGATTTTATGAAAATTTATTAGCAATAAAAGTTGTAACTGAGAAGAAGCGCTGATCAGAATAGCTATAAAAGTTTAAAAAAAGTAAAACCATAGCGGAGATATTGACGCGGACGCTAGTGGGTTGTTTACACCCTCGATAGAAAAACGGATTTAATTCTAGAATTACTGGGTAAGAGTGTATTGTTGGGCGGTATATTATTGAAATAATGGCAACAATATAATAGCAAGTACTGAGAATGAGAATATATATAAAAAATAAGTAAAAAAGAGTGAATAAGCGGTAACAATAGAGTTGCGGCTATTTTTTATTATATTATTTCATATTATTTGATATCTTTGTTATTATTCGGATCTAAATTTAGAATGGACGTTTGATTTTAAAATAAAAGGGTGAATAAGCTGAGGGTAGCAAAGACACCGGAGAAACAGGAAACGGATAGAGAAAAAGTTACGCTGTCAGAAAAAGATACTTGATTGACAAAAAACTTCCATATTTATTAATTCCATTTTAAAGCTCCTGTAATTTGAAAGCTATAAGACCTAGAAAAAAAAGCTTGGTATATTTTTAGTAGCCCTTTTTATGCTAAAAACAATGGGCCCAAACGGTGGTAAGTTGGACAATTAGGTCTGGAGATATGACCATTTTTGCAATGAAAGTTCGGGGATTTTTCTAGTCGCAAAGGCTGGACTTCAAAGGTCCGTATTTTGGGACTGGGAAAATTTGGATAAAAAATGAAGCTGAATCGACCTGGGGACATCCTTACAGAAGAGATTGAGCCTAAGTGCGATTGAATCGGTCCAGTAGTTTCCGAGTGGTAGCCATTTAAAAAAGGTCATTTTTCAAGGTCATTGATAAGATCATTTTTGGCTCCTTTTTTGTTACGCGATAACTCGAAAACTATTGTTCAGAGGAAAAATACTCACAGCACCTTTTCTATAGTTCTTGGACCGAGAAAAAATATGAGTCCAAGTAGGAGCTAATTAAAGCAATAGATCTCGAGATATGAATTTTTGAAAATAAACCTGAAAATTCTAGCTATTTAAGTCTGAAAAAGAATAAAGAGATTGGAAATTAATTAAATTCCGCGGATTTTGAGCCTTTAATTCTCACCCTGAACCTCGCAGACTTTGTTCTAAAACACCATTTTTAATCTCAATTTCATCCTCCACCTTGCTGGGGTTTTTATTCATATTTCCAGCCCCTCTATTTTCTTTCAAACCCGTCAATGAATCAGAACGTCAAAGTGACATAAAAAAACATGAAAAAGTAACAGAGAATAAAGAAAAAAAAAATGCTTGGAAAAGCATAGAATCTGAAACACGACTCGGAAACACGGGGATTAACACTCAACACATTCAAATTGGCTCCGACCTTTTTATTTATTTTTCACACACGCTTCTAAAAGAAAGGAAGGAATTTATCCACATAAAAACACTGTTTTGCATTAAATGCAGCGCATCTATACTCATTTTCTTTCTTTCTTTTTTTTTTTTTTTTTTTAATGCATTAGGCTAATTAAATTTACTTAAAACGACATTCATCAATTTTATACAATTTTATCGCGATCTTTATCAATAATTTTTTTGTTCAATTGACTTTTTATAGTGTCCTATGATCATATCTGATCATTTATGACCAAATATAATTTTTATGACCTGTGACTCAATGTGATCATTAATAATTGATCATATATGACCACTTATGATCATGTGTGACCAATTTTTATCACATACGATCAACTATGATCTACATTATGGACCATATGTGGTCACATATGATCATAAATGATCACATATGACCACATATGGTCATATATGACCACCTATGACCATATATAGCCGTATATGATCACTTATGATCATATATGACCACTTATGATCACATATGATCACTTATGACCAGTTTTAATCGTATATCAAAGACTAAATGTATTCATTAATGGTCACATATGATCATATATGGTCACATGTGATCATATATGATCACAATTAATTTTTTTTTAATTAAAAAATTTTTTTTTAAAAAACTCAGAGTATAATTGTTAATATTAAACACTTACGTCGACTGGTAGACGTCGGAAAAAAAAAAAATAAAAAGCATTCGGAAAAAGCAGATGGATAGAAGCTCGAATGATAAAGTTAGGAAAAGGGGTTTGAAAATGAGTGATAATGCCACGGCTTTACTTAGCTAATTAGGACTCTCTACCAAATACGTTCCGCTTTCTGATCCTCTTCTCGATCCTCCATCTTCCATCCTTCATTCTCCCTCAACCTAATCGTCATCTCTCTCAACATTTCTCTCATTTGCTTTTCATTCGTAACCATCTCCAAATGTCTACATCCCTCTCTTATTTCTCCCCAGTTCTCCTCCTACACCCCTCACCCGCACTCTATGGACAAAACTACGTCCTTGTATCAATCGCACAATTTTAACTCTTCCAGTCTCATTCTCATTCTCATTCGTTTAACTTTTATCTCATCTAGTTTCTCTTCTCTTTCATCCGTACGCTTTTCCTTTGCCACCCCCTCGCCCTCGCCCCTCCATCCTTTGGACCTTACTCAGCTTTAACTATTCTATCATCTCATTATTATTATATTAAATTCATTTAATGTGTTATTATTATTATTTTCCTTTTATGGAGATAAATTAAAATTTTCAATCATAATTATTGAATTTTCCTATTTAATGTCCTCGAATTCAGACCTTGAAATTCTATAGTTCAACTTTGAATAATTATTCCTGCGAGGCAAAATTTTTTTTCGACTTGTTGGTAGGTTACGGTTCTAGATCAGATCTTTGGCAATCCAAAAAGGTCCTACTTGATATACTTTTGACCAATAAGAGCCGAGATACCGACGACTAATGCCGGAGACTCAAAATCTAGTAGTTTCGTTTTTAGACTGCTGTAACTTGGAAACTATCAGTCCTATCGGAAAACTTTCAAATAGTTTTTTGTAGCTCGAAAAATTTCCTATCAAAAAGTCCTGTGGCACATTTTGATCCGACTAATAGTTTAGCCTACTAAGGCGTTCCACTAATGACTCATCAAGATTTTCCCCGTTTTTTCATTTAAATGCATTTTCCGGAAAAACTACTAGTCTGATCGGAAAACTCGCAGTCCTTTTGGGTAGATTGGAAAATTTCCTAACCAAAAATGTCCTTAGGTGTCAATTTTGGTTTTTAAAATCCAAAATTCGGGAATTTTTAAACTTTAGTTCGCCTAGAAAAACGATAGTTGGAACTTAAATGGGTTTTATGGAAAAACTATCAGTTGAAATGAAAAATTTGAGAGGAATTTTTTGTAGCCCGGAAAATTTCCCAACCAAAAACATCCTATTATGCATACTTTTTTCAATTTCTCTTGAAATTAGAGCGTCATACAAATTCCCCCTTATATTTTATTGAAATAATTCTCAAAAAAATAAAAAAGTATATGATTAAATTACATAGCATATTGAATAATCGATAGAGGATATAAAAGGTCGGAGTGTGTTGCATCCTCTTTAGTCTACTAGTCAAGTATCCGAGTATATTGAGGGTTGAGAAATCGTTAACGAATATTACTTTCAATATTTTTTTATCTCTTTTATCACCTCGATACCACAATATCATGGTAATAAATATGCAACAGAAAATAAAGAGTATAGATACTAGAGTCGAGTAGAAGCAGAAAGGGGGGGGGCAAAAGAGAGAAGTGGGGGCGAGATGAGACTCAGTCAAGTGGCCACTTGACGACGATACGTATCGGTATTGAGTAGTCATGTTCCTAACGTAGTCCTACCTCGGTTAAATTGATACATGCTTTCATTGAATTTCTGAGTACTGAGTAATGAGTCGCTAATTGATCGTCTGCATTCGCCATTCAATATTCAATGCAAAATACTCAATTATTTATTGAATCTTTCATTAAAATTTTACCTATTCATTATCTTGGTACCGGGTCTCAATTATTATAGGCTGTTTTGCGGGAAGGAAAAGTCGGATTGTAACTTTTAGGGATAGTTTTGGTTAGGAAATTTTCCGGGCTACAAAAAAGTCTTTAAGAGTTTTCCGATCTGTCTGATAGTTTTTCCGGAAAATGCATTTAAGTTCAAACTATCGTTTTTTTAGATGAACTAAATTTTAAAAACGGCCTAATTTTGGATTTTGAAAATCAAAATGGTCACTTAGGGACACTTTGGGTTAGGAAATTTTCCGGGCTACAAAAAAGTCTTGAAGAGTTTTCCGATCTGTCTGATAGTTTTTCCGGAAAATGCATTTAAGTTCAAACAATCGTTTTTCTAGATGAACTAAATTTTCAAAACGGCCTAATTTTGGATTTTGAAAATCAAAATGGTCACTTAGGGACTCTTTGGGTTAGGAAATTTTCCGGACTACAAAAAAGGTCTCTTAAAAATTTCCAAAAAAATCGATATTTTCCGAGCTAGAGGGCTCTAAAAGGAAAAATAAAAAATAATGTGTATTTTTAAATGAGTTTTCCGACTGAGAAAATAAGAGGAAGTAATTAAAAGGTAGACAAAAGGATCCCAGTGGACCTTAAGGCCAGTAAAAAACTAAACAGACACAAGTAAGCATAAAAGAGGGTTTTGAAGATAAAAAGATGGAAGAAGGAAAACTCGGGGCTGATAGCCGATCCAAAGAAAAACAGAGAGTTGATCAAAGTGAACGTATTGCAGGCATGTGGGTAATTATCCACGACCTTTAACCCCTTCATTTCCCCTCCTTGTTCTTCATCGGGTTTCTTCTGACAGATTAGAGACTTTATAAATAATAAATAATTAAATAATTACGGACAAATTCATTTTTCGAAGGATTTTTTCGATATTTTTCTGTTTTTTCTTATTTAAGGCCCGATATCTCGGCTCCTAATTATCGGACCTAGTGACCAGTCAAACAAAAGTTGTAGAGCAGACTCTGGGCTACAAAAAACACTACTTATACGACCCTCTAGCTCAATTAGGAAAGAAGTTATAGAGGTTCAAAATAAAAATAAAATTCTCTTTCTTAGTAAAATTATTTCGGATTATTTATTGTATGCAAATGACATGTGTAGTAAATTGTAGAGGCATCAACTGAGAAACAAAGCTTGCCATTTGACATTTAATTAACGAATTAATCCGAGGCCGTTGATAATTAAACAAATTTTTCGTCTATTGTTTAAAAATTCAATCGAATAGATTTTTTTATATTCAAATTTAAACCCAATAATTCTTTACAATTTTTTTCTATAATTCGCGCTCTATGTGCGCACGTTCGCGCGCTTTTGTTCTTTGGCGATCATTATCTTATTATGTTTGAGTACTGAGGACCGGAAGTGCTTGAATAACGCTCGTTAAATAAAAAAAAAAATTTATTATCGAAATTTTTAGTTTGATAAATAATTTGAAATTTTTTTAAAATTTTTCTGTTGTTTATAAATTGATCTGTAACTCGAAAATTATTGATTTTTTTGAAAAATTATATCAGAACTTTTTTGTAGCCCGGAAAATTTCCTAACCAAAACCCTCCTACTTGCTATAATTTCGTGCATTTTCCAATGAGTTATAGAGTTTTCAAAAACAAAATTTAATAAATTTTCCAAAAATCTGACTTTTTGATCTTTCAAGGTCAATAACTCGGAAAATATTAATTTTAGGAAAATTTTTAAAGAATCAAAAATTATTTTCCGGAAAATTTCCTAACTCAAAGTGTCCCCAAGTGACTATTTATTTCAATTAGAACCTTGTAAATCATGAAAAAACAGATCGTGTGAATTTTTTAGTGAGAATTCAAACGAAATAATTATCACCAGAAAAAAAAAAATTGTATGAAGAATTAAGATCAACAAGACGTATGTTCACAGGGTTCGAATTACACTTAAAATTCCTCGATTTTGTTAGCATTATTTGCCCGGAATTGTTCATTATAATTCGATGAATAGCCACTGGGACTATTATAATTATTATTATTAAAATGTGCTAGTGATTTGAATAGTACTATAATTACATCCTACTTGTAAAATAAAACCTTTACATCACACGTCAACGTCTGAGCTCTAGTCTGACTTGTCACCCTATAAAACAATTCTTTTTTTTTTTTCAATTATTTATTATTATTATTATTTTGTCGCAAAGGAAGGAAATATTGATAAAATTATCAACGGAAGCGATAAACGCCTACAAAAATTATTTTTTAGTTTCAAAAATTCATAACTTTTGAAACAATTTTTTTTTAGGAACTTTTTTGAACTCATAGAATAGATCAGACTTTGGCGTTTCCAAAAAGGTCCTCAAAAGTTCATTTTGAACCAATAAGTCCCAAGATATAGCTGATTTAAAATTGGGCCCAAAAATAAAAATATGCATTTTCTTGATTTTTTTAGTTTTAAAAATTCATAACTTTTGAGTTTATAATAATTTTGGGACTTTTATGAACTCATATCAAAGATCAGATCTTGGCGTTTCCAAAAAGGTCCCTAAAAGTTTAATTTAGGCCCATAGGTCCCAAGATACAGTCGATTGAAAAATAGGTCGAAAATAAAAAATCTTAAATTTTAAGAAAATTTCTAGATCCAAGTTTTAAAAATTCATAACTCCGAAACTAATCAAAATTTCTGAACTTTTTTGAGCTCAGATTTTAGATCAGACTCTGGCGTTTCCAAAAAAGTCCTCAAACGTCAACTTTCGACCAATAGAAGCCTCAGAAAATGAAGTTAAATTTTTTTTTTTTGAAATCTAGAGTATCAATTTTCAATGAGTTGTTACTTGTGATATATTTATTAAATTAAATATGTTACACATAAATATATATGTTTATCGAAATTGTAATAGTGGCTTGTATGTTTACGAATATCAAACCGATAATAAATAACGTGGTATATGTGTTTAAACCGGAAGAACAATCACGATTGATTACTCGGAATGAGATAATCGTTATTGAGGACAATCAACACTACGGAAGTTTAGAAAAAAAATTCATTATTATTATGTTTAATTATTTAATTTGGGTAGAACCGAGAATCGAGAAGCCTCCAAATTAGTTTTTTGTTATCTAGTATTATTATTATTATTGTTATTATGATGAATGTTTGAGAAAGGATTTATGAATGTGTTAACATTATATTACATGATTCAATAATTATTTTTTTTGATGATACAAGAAATCAAATTTCAAATAACGGAGATAAAGAAAGTGGGTTTATGGTTAGCTCTTGTCACTTATATTTACGGCTGGTATGTTTGTTTATTGAATTTATATATCATTGTCATATTTTTTTAATTATTATCATTTTTATTTTATTATTATCATTATTAATAATATTAAAAATAAGTATTGAAATATTTTTTATCATTTTTTAGTCTAAAAAATTTTCCTAAGTTTCTTTTGATAGGAAACTATGTAAAATTTTTTAATAAATTTGTCAAAGATATTTTCATTTTTTTTCCGAATTTTCCAAAGTTTTTCATCACTTTTCACAGTTACATGTTCATTTTTACCCCAACAAAATACCAATAAAAAACAAATTTTTCATTATTTTTTAGATTTTTCCGATTTTCCAAAGATTTTCCCGATTTTCCAGAGTTTTTCATCACTTTTCAATTTAAAAATTCATTTTTCACCCTCCAAAAAAAACAATGAAAAACAAAATTTTCATTATTTTTAAAATTTTTCACGGAATTTTCCGAATTTTCCAAGATTTTCATCATTTTCCACCTCTAAAAAAATTTTCCGACTCACATTTTTTAATATTACTAAAAAAAATCCACCTTTTGTCCTAGTAAATAATCTTGAAAATTTCCACTAACTTTCCCAATTTTCTTACGCATTAATTTTCTGAATTTTCATAATTTTCCCGAATTTTCCAACAAATTTTCCGACTTTTTTTCACTTTTTTCAAATTTTTTCCTTTTTTCAAATTTCTCAATTTTTTTAATAAGAAATTTTCCGAAATTTTCCTCCAATTTTCCGAATTTTTATCACTTTTCCAAAATTTTTTTTTTAATTTTCCTCAAATTTTCTGACTATTTAAATTACATTAAAAAATAATTTTCTCATTGTCATAAATAATTACTTCCTAAAAAATTTTCCTACTCAAATTCATTCTAACTAAAATCAATTAAATAACTTATTCTAAAATAATTTTAAAAAATACTATGAGGGTCTCCACATACGGGCACACATAAAATTATTATTTTTTTCTTTTTCAATATAGATATATAGATATATACGTCTACATATATTTATATATAGACATATAGGATGAGACATCCAGATGTTTGAGATCCCTGTTTGTCAAGGCGTGACTCGGCACTTGCGCTTATATGTTATATGTTACACCAACTCCAATACTGTCTTTATTTCCACTCTAGTCTCAATACACATTATACGTCTCTTTATATATTTATAACTTAAATTATACACATAAATATATATATATTTATAAGGGTTGATTATATATATATATATATAACAAACATTTATTTTCATTGGATTAAAGAAAATCATTCTTCATATTTTTTTATTGGTACATCGTATATATCAATTACGATCGATTGACCATGAGATTTTCTAACTTCTTCCAATTGGTAATAATTTATAAATTAAGGAGATTAGTAATTTACTGCTGTGACTAATCTAATTGATTGTTTTTCATACTTTACCATAGTATTGGTTAGGAAATTTTCTGGGCGATAATTTTTGATTCTTTCAAAATTTTTCTAAAATTGATATTTTCCGAGTTATTGACCTTAAAAGATTGAAAAGTCAAATTTTAGGAAAATCAAATGATTTTAGCTTTTTAAAAGATGATAACTCGGTGGAAAATCAATAAAAATAGATAAAGTGGGAGTGTTAGGGTTAGGAAATTTTCCGGG